>WAAE01012745.1:0-23562 GCA_013400495.1 Nicator chloris
CCTGGGGCCCGGGGGGGCCCCGGTGGACGCGCTGCAGTTCCACCCCACGGCAGACGCTGTCCTGGCCAGCGGTGCGGGGAAGAGAGTCACCGTGTGGGACTTGGGGCAGCAGCAGCCCCTGACAGGTAGGCAGGGCTGGGACTGCCCATGACTCGTGTCCTCCCCGTGTGACCTCCCCATGTGACCTCCCCGTGTGACCTCCCCGTGTGACCTCCCCGTGTGTCCGCCCCGTGTGACCTCCCCGTGTGTCCGCCCTGTGTGTCTCACTGTGCCAGTGCCTGGGCTTGAGGCCTGAGGTGTCACCAAACAGTGAGCTCAGGTGGCTTTTTGGGCAGGGCACCACAGCCCCTTGTGCCTGTGCTCATCTAGGCTCTGATGCAGTGGTGTGAAATGCTCCCGTATTGCCCAAGGTGTCCGCAGGAGCTCTGCTGGGGATCCCCTGGGTGACAGGTCCCTTCCTCTGCATCTCCCAGGGCATGGGTAGATGTGGGTGGTTGCTGACCAGCATTGCCCAGACCTCAGCCACCTTGAGGGGGAGAGGAGATGGGTGGCAGCATAGGCCTGTGGCTTTCCCAGGGCTCCTGCTCTTTGTATCCAGCTGCCAGCAGCACAGGAATGCTCCCTGCACAGACACAGCAGTGTCCCACTGGGTCCTGGCTGCCACCAGCCCTTTGGAAGGGCCAGATCATTCATTTCTCCTGGGCAATATTCTGGGTGGGAGAGTGATGGCTCCTGCCCTGTCTGCAGGAGAGACCCTGCTTGATCCTGGCCCTGACCCTGCCTTATCCCCACAGTCCTGGATTCCCACGGGGACCAGCTGCAGAGCCTGACCTGGAAGCGAGATGGCCGCCTCCTCGGCACCTCCTGCAAGGTGAGCAGTGCCCAGGGGTGACCTCGTTGTGGCACGGCATGGATGGCCACTCTGCCAGCTGCTGGAGGCACCCTGATCCTCGAGGGCACGCATTTCACAGAATCCCAGAATGGTTTTGGTTGGAAGGGACCTGAAAGCTCGTCTCGTTCCACTCCTTATCATAGGCAGGGGCACCTTACCTTAGCCCAGGGTGCTCAGAGCTCCGTCCAGTCTGGTCTGGAACACTTCCAGGCGTGGATAGAGTGGAGGGACGGGAAGTTTTGGGGTGGAAAGGGGCAGGAGCGGGGTCAGCGAGCCCGCGGGGAGGCGGGCAGGGAGCAGCACTAGATGGCGCCGGCCGCTCGCTGCGGGACGCGCCGGGAACGCGCGGGGCTGGGCGGGCGTGGCGAGCGTGCAAAGGAGTGTGCAAGGGGAGTGTGCAAGCCACGAGCCCCCCCGGCCGTGCCCGGAGGCTCGGCAAGCAGCTCTGAGCACACAGCCCCAGCCCCAGGCCGGGAGCGCAGCCCGCACCGAGCCGAGGGAGAGCGAGGGTTTGCGGGGGAGCCCCGCCGTGCGGCCCGGGGGCGGCCCGGAGCCCGGCCCAGCGTGCAGAGCCAGGCTGCGGATGAGTCGGAGTCCCAGCTCATGGATGGAGCCCCGTGCCCAGCGTGCGAGCTGGGCTCAGGGGGTACAAGCCCAAGTCGTGCCAGCTGGGGTGCAGATCGGCCCCCGTGCCGTGTGGCTCTGGCTGGCAAAATGTGTGCTCCACAAACAGCACCTTGGCAGCAGCGCTGGCACCCGGGCACCCCCTTGCTGCCTCTGTGCCCTGCTGGCCTTGCCGGAGGGGGTGCCATGGCCCATTTGGCAGAGGGGTGCCAGGCCAGAAAGGGTTCATTCTCCTGCAGCACTGTCAGGATGGCATCTGAGGGTCAGACTCCAGCCCTGGCCCTACTTGGAAGGCTCCCTCCTTTTCTGGGAGCAGTTTTGAGGGTATCAGGGTCCTGGTGAGGCTCTGGGGGTGCTGGGGGTGCCCCCCTGCCAACGATGTGGGAGGACACAGTGCAAGCCATCCACAGGGATAGGCACTGCAGGCAGGAGAGTGATGTGCAGGAAGGGGAGGGCTGCTCACTCCAGCCTTCTGCCTAATGCATCCCGACATCCCGCTGGCCCCCAGGTCCTTAACCCTCCTCTGTTTTCTTTTATCTCACCAGGACAAGAAACTGCGGATCTTTGACCCTCGAGCAGGCCCAGCTGCTTCCCAGGTACTGTCCCCTCTGGCTGTGCTGCAGGAAGCCCTGCCCAACCTGTTGCCTGCAGGGGCGAGAGCTTTGGTCCCCCAAACATCCCAGCCCTGGCTGGGCTTGGGAGAGACAAGGAGCTGAGGGCAGGGGGAATAGGGCTGTCCCCTTAACACTGGTGGGGTTCAGCAGGGGGGCCCAGCCCTCCCCCCAGGCCAGGGAGCACCCCCAGTGCAGTGGCACATGCCAGGCGAGCCCCGTGGGTGTGAGGGCTCTGGGCTCCTGGGCACTGCAGGCTCCTGGGCTCTGCCCTGCCCTGTGGGAGCTGGACCAAAGGCTCTTGGGGATGAGGACCCGCAGAGGGCAAGGGCTGGGCGGCCAGATCCGCACAGCTCAGCAAATAACAGTGATTAGGAAATAAGTAGAGAATTTAAGCCTTGACGTCAAGTTCAAACAGCCTCTTATTAGAGGTTTCCTGTGGCTTGGGGGCTCTGGCTGCAGAAGGGGTGGAAGCCTTTGGAAAGGGAGGGATGCAGTGGAGAGCAGGGCGAGATGGCTGCGGTGGACTCTGTCAGTCGTGGTGGATCTCCTGCTGCCTGTGGGCTCGGGAAGCCAATGGCCTCTGGTGACAGTGCTCAGGCACAGTGGTAACCCCAGGCACTGATGGAAGGGAGCCAGAGCTCCAGTGCTGCACCAGGACTTTCCACCTGCTCCTGCACATCCTCTGGGTGCTTCCTGCAGTACAAATGATGCCCTGACCCTTCAGGCAGCCTTATAAACACCCCACCACATAAAATAAACACAAACCCAGCACCAACACGTGCGGATGAGCCAGGGCAAAGTGCTCCCAGCACTCCAGCAGCTGCCACAATCCTGTCCCGCTCCAGTTGCCACTCAGCATGGCTGGAAGATCCCGTTCTCTATTCCAAAATTTATCCACCGCCAGCCTCAGTGCTCCCCTCCCCTCCTGGCCCCCCTCCTCCCCTTTCCAGACCTGTCGGCTTGTCTGATGGCGGAGCTGTGAGTGCGATGGGCTCAAGCCAAGTCTCCTGGGGAGGGTGGACTCTGTCTCGCTGAGCTATTAAAAATAACGTGTGAATGATGGTGGCTGTTCAAAGCAGGCAGTTCACTTCCCTCCACTGCTGTCTGATCCAGCGCGGGGCCGGCGCTCCGCGTTTGCCAAGAGAAATATGCACCTTCACTGCCGCGGCCCTGCCCCGGCCGGCTCGCAGTGGATGGAGATGTTTAGTCTTGGAGAAGTGCTCTGCTGAAGGGGAAAACTTTAAAATGCCATAAATCCTCTCGAAGCTTGCACAGGGCTTGCTTAGCCAAGAGGAATAACGCTCCTGGGTTTTGTTCTTTTCTTTTTCCCCCCCTTGCTGGAGGGCTGGGTTAGTTGGAAAGTCTCCTTCTCCCCCCAGGCCAGCACGGTTACAGAACCGGGTGATGCCAGGGCCGCTGTGCGGTGCCAGCACCTCACAGGCTCCTGGCTTTGAAGTTGCCTGTTTTTATGCAGAGGTGAGCTGCAGGATGGGTTTCCCAGCTGTGCTGGCCCCTGCAGCACCGTGGGCTGGGTTTCCTCACAGCCGGCACAGGTTCCCACTGCTGGCTCACCCTGGTCCCTCTGTGGAGCCAAGAGCCGGCCCCAGGCTGCTCCTCCGGCTGGATTTCTTAATTTGCCAAGCCTGCCTCATTAAACATTCCTTTGTTTAGAGCAGGGGAAAAGAATGAGAAGGAGCTAAAATAAGCTCAGGGAGGAGGGATCGCTCCTCTTAATACCTGGTGCTGCTCTCAGGTACCATGGATGTGGCACACATGGGATTGGGGACCGAGGGTGGGTGACAACGAGGGTGACTGGCAGGCTGCCCACACCCTGTGGCCATGTCCCCGTCAGGGCCTGACCCCCCATTCCGAGCTACGCCCGTGGCAGCTATTTTGAGCATATCCCAGCAGCGGGCAGACGTGTGTGACGCAGCGTGGCCGGGGTCTGGCTGACCCCGTGGGGTGCCTGGTATGTACCCGAGGCCACGATTTCCCTTGGGAGAGCAGTGGCCTCATCCTGCTGGATCCCCATCCCCTTGTTGCAGCCCCTTTGTGAGGATCAGGGCTGTGCTCAGACCCTATTGCTGCTCTCTGTGCCCTTAACTGGCAGTGGAGATGCCAGAGCTGCTCTTGGTCCTGCCTTGCCGCCCCATGCAGCCACGCTCCCACTGCTGGCTGGGTCCAGGTCCAAGCACCACTGTCCTCCAGAGAATTCTGAGGTCTGTGCTCTGCCTTATCCCCTGCCAAGGCCACGCTGCCCCGGCCATCTGTCCTCCCCTCCCACAGGCTGGTGGTCGCCCTCCTCGCCTTGACCCTCCCCCTGGAAGTGAATCACGTCCTCTCCCTTGCGGCTTCGGCCCTGCCAAGGCTCCGTGTCGCTGTTCCTGCCCTCACCCTCCTGCAATCCCCATGCAAACCCTACCAAAAGGTCCCTCCTGTGTCCCTCCGTGTCCTGCCTTTGGTGCGACAGGGGACACAAGGCTGAGCAGGGAGCTTGAGCACCGGGAAGCTCCATACCCAGCTCATGCCTCAGGTGGGTCCCCAGCACAGTGTAGGGCAGTGATTTGGATATGCTGAGGGCTGCTAAGGTGGCATCTCTGCTTGCCCACTGCTCCGGCCGCCTTCCCCTGGGTACAGAGCCCATGGGCCACATCCTGCTCCCCACAGGCTGGTGCGAGGGGCTGTGTGTGCATCTGGCCAGCACCTGGCTCCCGGGACGGGCCTGGGCCGGCCGCCGGCCGTGTGGAGCTGCAGGGCAGCCCTGAGCGCGGCCAGTGTGGGATGGAGGGGAGCCGGCTCCGTTCTCACGAGAAACTTCCTCCGCCGGCGTTTGGGCAGGGCCGGGGGCGAGGGAACGGCCGCGCACCGGGCCAGCGCACGCCCCGCTCACGTCGTAATGAGCTGTGCTAATGAGCGGGGCCGGGGCTGAGGGCGACCGGGGACAGCTGGGACAGTGTCCCGGGGGGTTTGTCCCCGCCGGGGTTTGTCCCCCCAGCTCGTGGGCTGTGCCGGGGGCAGAGTGCAGTGATGAGGAGCAGCCGGGGCTCACAGCACGAGCACAGCCGGTGTTGTCCCAGCCCTGCTCAAGGTCCTGGGCGGAAGAGGGACTCCAGCCCCTGTCCCAAGTCATGGCCGCCATCCCATGGACTACATCAGCTGTGCCACAGTGGGAGATACGCCATGGAGAGGGTCCCTGGGGGCAGTGTGGCCATGGTGGCAGGGTGATGCTGTGGCGGGGTGGAGACCCAGGTTTGGGGTGATCTGGCTGTGCCCACAGCCAGAACTCTATGGACACTGACATGTCACCTCTGCCCAGGATCCAGCTGTCAGCCTAGGGCCGGCTGGGGACCACTTGTCATCATCGGGGAGGTGCATCAGGACATAGAGACACTTTAGCCTTCCTCCCACTGCCCCATCATCACGGTATCCCACGCTGGGGTCACCCCAGGGGTACCTGACTCCCACCCTCAGCAGCGGCTTCCTCCGGGCTGGGGGAAGGTCCACAGCATCCCACATTCCCAAGGAGACCGTGGGAAGCTATGAAAAAGTTGGCCTGACTCTGGGCAGCCTATTTATAGCACCACACGCTCGGCGCTCTCATGCTTCTGTTCCCCAGCGTAGCTGCACGGGACTGTTTATATTTCCTCTGCTCCGCTTCCCCCTCGGCCGTCCTTCCCAGGAATGCCGCTTGGTATGGCAGACATGGGGAAGTCGAGGAGGATTTGGAATGAGCCAGAGGCATCTCAAGGGGTGTGGGTGTGCAATGGCACTGGCTCACCCTCGCCTGGGTGCCCATCCCTCCCACTGGGAATGGCCTCACCAGCTCAGGCCCACACAGGTTGGCACCTCCATTACTGGAGCTCCTCTTGGTATTTCAGGAGCCCCAGCCTGAGCCTGACCTGGGACTCCTGGCAGGCTCCTCTCCAGAGGACAAAGGTGTTTTGGGATTTGATGGCGTCATAGCAGGGCTTTTGGGGCCAATGGCTGCAGGAAGAGGGGAGAGGCAGTGGAGGAGGGCTGGGTGCTGGGTGCTGGGTGCTGCAGCCTGCCCACCCCCCTGGCCAGCGAATCCCCCTCTCCTGCCCAGGGAGGGAGGTCCCGCTCCCATCCCAGCCTTGCCCACTGGGAGCCCACCCAGCTTTCTGCCCTTGCTGGGCCCCCAGCATCCTCTGGGACATGGCCTTGCCCTCACCAAGGGCCGGAGGGGTTGGATGGAGCAGGGGGGCTCTGCTGGTGGTGGGGGGAGAGGCAGAGCCTGGTGCTGCCCAGTTCCCCAGG
This sequence comes from Nicator chloris, assembly GCA_013400495.1. Lineage (NCBI taxonomy): Eukaryota > Metazoa > Chordata > Aves > Passeriformes > Pycnonotidae > Nicator > Nicator chloris. Next base: position 6,409 of record WAAE01012745.1, read on the forward strand.
GCATGGGGGGCTCACAGCAATGCTGCCCTGGCCAGTGGGGCTGGGGAGATGGCATGGGCAGCAGGGGACTTGTCCTGGTCCCTGCCCAGTGTGACACACAATGCACACCTGGCAGAGGGCAGGGCCAGTGCTGGCAGTGTGATGGCTACTGGAGCAACCCCACAGCTCTGTGGGATCCCTGCACTCCCGTGGGGCAGGTGAGAGCTCCTGGTCTCCTTGAGCTCCGGGCAGAGACCAGGAGTGGGGCTGGCCTGGGAGAGGCTGCTCTGTTCTCCTGGTTACCTCTGGAGTAACTGGGATTTGGCAAGGGAAGGAGATCACTCACATTCTTGTTCGGAGAGGAGGATTCGGTGCGTGGTTAACCCTCTCGGCTCCGGGAAGCTGTTGCTCCTGCTGTCCACAGCCTCGCGGGGTGTGCAAGGAGCAACGGCTTCCCCGTGTAAATGGACGTGGGGTGGGTGGCTGTCTCCAGAGTCCCCCATAGTGCCCTGCCCAGGGGAGACCCCTCCTGCCCTGGCACCCCCTGGCAAAGGGATAGCTCAGCCTGGCACTGGTGCCTCCTGTGCCCACGCAGATCCCACTGCTGGGGTTGCTTCCCACGGGGATCAGATGTCTGTGGGCTGTTAGCCATGCTCATGGGCTGTTAGCCACAGGCAGGGCTGAGCTGTCCCAGCCCTGCCAGCCACGGGGGCTCTGCCAAGAGCAGAGCTTTGACCCCCCCCCCGGCCACCTCCCGCCCGTTCAGCCCCAGGGCTCTGCCCTGGGCTCCAACCTCCGGCTCTCCCTGCCCTGCATCCGGCTCAGGGTGTCGGCTCCCGGGGAGACAGGGATCGCCTGGGAGCCGGAGCAGCCTTGGCTTTGTGTGGGGCTCTCCAAGGCAGCCGCGGAGCCGAAGCGGCCGCTCCCTGCGGGCAGCTGTTCCCAGCTCCCCGACCCCGCCGCATCGCTGCCAACAGCTGCATCCGACACGCCGGCCCTGGGCCCCCCGCAGACCCCGGGACTGCACGGGGAGAAGAGCTGAGGACTCCCATGGGAACCAGCACCTTACCCCAGCCTGCCTAGAAGGGATGGGTTGAGACTGGGAGAGGGACAGTGCTGGAAACTCCCCATGCAGCCGATCTGGCTCCGAGGAGGGGGCACAGGCTCCCCTTAGCCTGGGCTGCCCAAAACCGGCAGAGCTGGATCCGTGCAATGAGCGGGAGGAGTCTGGGCTGCCTGGGCACTGGCAGGGAGCTGGGAGGCTTCCTTGGATCCCCACGTGCTGGCCCAGAGCTGGTGGGCTCCTTGCAGCCTGCTGGGGGGACAAGCAGCTCAGGAGGGACGTCCGTCCCTTGGGTTGTGGCTGGTTCCCTGCGCCAGGGGTTCCAGCAGCACTCCAGGAAGGGTGCCAGGGTCTGTGCCCAGCTCTGCCAGCCCCAGGGGTCCATATCAGCCCCACGGGTGTCCCAGGGCTGAACCACACTGGTGTCCACCCTCAGTGCCAGGCCACACTGCCCCATCCCTGCCAAGACCTTCTGCACCAGGGGAGCTGCTGTCCGCACACTCACCTCTGGCAACATCTGCACAGGCTGAGCAGGGAGCAGCCCAGCCTCCTGCATACTTGCTGCCATACGTACAGCTCAGCCGGGATGGAACTAATGCAGAAAACATGGCCCTGCACCGCAGCCGGCACGCCGGGGGCTGGGAGCGCCGCGGCAGCACCCTGCCCTCCGCCAGCCCTGCCACCGCCCCGGGGCTGCCACCACCGCCAGGGGGTCCGGGGCACCCGCGGGACCCCGGGCCGTGGAGCCGGCACCGTCGGTTATGGGATTTGCAGATGTTGAGCTGTGGCTGCCACAGCCACACAGCTTAGGTGAAGAAGTGCTCTCCTGGCTGACGCGCGGGCTGGCCCCAGCTCCTGGAGTTTCCATCCCTCTTGGCACCGATCCCGGGACACGTTCCCTTCTCCAGCTCCTTCCCCTGCCGGGTGCTGGGTCCACTGCCAGGCCCCTCCTGCCCCACATCCTGACCCTGCAGCTGGGAGCACCAGGCTCGGCTTGGCCAGCCTCTTCCAAGTGAGCCATGTTTGTGCTGGCACGGCAGCTGCTGGAGCCAGGGCACAACAAGCTTGGCACCGCACGCCTGCTCCCATCCTGGCTCTCTCCAGAGAGTGGTATCTCTCTGGGGCTGGAGGCTGCTCCAGCAGAGCTTCTCCAGTGAGGGGTGGGAGGTGCGACCCCTCCATGGCCCCTCTGGCTGCCCTCTGGCAGAGCCTCGCTAGCGGTCACAGTGCAGTCATGGCCGGTGCTCACAGTGCTCGCACCAAGGGGGACACAGCTCACGGCTCCTCCGCGGGCACCATCGGTGCCCACCCCACCCCTCCTGCCCCCACGCCTGGTGCCCCTGCCCTGCGCGGAGGTCCTGGAAGCACCGTGCTGGGCTTGGCTCTGGCAGAGCCCTCCGCTTTCCCTGCCAGCTCCGAACTCGTTAGCAGGCAGTTCTTGGCGCTCCTCAATGAGAGCGAGGGGCTGCGAGCGCTGCCTGTGCCGCGGGCCAGGGCTGGCTGCCGGCTCCCACTGGGGCGCCGGGAACCGCAGGGCCCATCTGGGGACCACATGGGAGCCGGGAAACACCCGCTGACAGCCCCGTGGAAGCTCTTCCCCTCCTGTCCTCAGCAGGACCAGGATGGGGACAGGATGTGGGTTGAGGGTCCCACCCCCACAGGGAGCCCAGGGGAGAGGTGAAGCAGGGTGCAGGGGATTAGAGCAATCTGGTGAACGTGGCCAGGCTCAGTTTGCCGTATTTCAGTAGCATCCAGGCACACACAGGAGCCAGGATTCAGCATGGATAAAGAGCCTGGGGATGCAGCCAGGGAAGTAAGTCCCTCTGTCATCATCACCATGGCAGAGCCTCCTCTTGCGTCTGTGGCATGGAGCAGCTTCCTCGCAGCACTCTGTCCCCCTCACCCCGGGTGACCGGGTGTGGGGAGAGCCCTGGGGACACGGGAGCCATGTCGTGCCCTGGCACACTCACGTTACCTGCTCCCACCCTCCACTCCTTGCTGGGAGCTAGACCAGCTGCTCCACAAGGCAACCACGCTGGCATGGGGGATGCGGGAGTCAGCGCTGTCACTGCTTGCAGGCTGTCCCCACTGCACTGTCCCCAGGGCAGCTCTCAGCAGAGCCGGGAGCCTGCACTCAGCTCCACGTGCTCAGCCCCGGGGCAGTTCACAGCCACGGCTGGTGAAGCACACGTCCCCGGAATGTGTCCAGCGTGGCTGGCAGCAATACTGACAGCCCTGTCTCCTGTGCCTTGCAGAGTGTCCCGGGACACGACAACAACAAGGACTCCCGGCTGCTCTGGATGGGCTCCAGCGATTGCCTCATCTCCGTCGGGTTCAACCAGGTACAGTCCTTGCCAGGAAGGTGGCCCTGGCACCACTGGGATGTTCCAGCCCTACTCCCTGTGGCTGCTATGCCAAAGCACCCCAAGTGCTTTTTGGGTGGCCTGTCCCCCACGGAAGCAGGAGATCCCCTTGCCAGGTGCCCTGGCCCTTGCTGGGATGGCAGAAGGTGGCTGGTGAAGGCGGTGGCACTGTGGAGCCATCCAGCCAGCCCCAGTGCCCACTGACGCCATGTCTGTGTCCCTGCAGATGCGGGAGCGGGAGGTGAAGCTGTGGGACACACGGAGGCTCAGCGGGGCGACGTTCACCATGGCACTGGACACCTCACCTGGGTAGGGATGGGGACTCAGCATGGGGTGGGAGGGTGAGCAGTGGAAATGTGGCAGTCAGGGAACCAGAAGGAGTGTGGTGGTGGAGCAGGGGCTGGCAGAGAGCTTTTGGAACCAGCAGCACTTGGCCACAAAGCTGGGGGCAAAGCTGAGGATCATGCAGCCACATCCCCATCATCATTTGGGTGAGATGAGAGGGCAGAGGCAGTGCTGGTGAGGGCGCAGGGATGTTCTGTAGTGCCGTGGTGGGTGGTGGCACTGCTGGGGACAGCCTCTGAGGTGGCTGCTGGCCAGGTGGGCTAGTGCACTGGGGCAGCACCACAAGATGCTGCAGGCAAGTGAATCCCTTTGGTGCTGCTGGAGCAACGGAGCAGCTCAGCTCTGGCCTCCCACTCCTGCTGTGTTTTGTGCCGCGGTGCCGTGGTGGCTGCCCAGCCAGCCATGCCCAGGCCGGTGCTCACCGGGCACCTCCCGGGGAAGTGGAAAAGGAACTTTGGTGGTGTAAGGGGTCAGCGCCCTTGTCACAGCACAATGGAGCCGTTTCCATCTGCAGGGCGCTGCCACGGCTGGGAATCCTCCAGTTAACTTCTCCTGGGAAGAGCTGGCCTGGCCTCTCCCACGCTGCCCAGTGAACTGGCCTGGTGTCACCATGTGGGCGAGAAAATGGGAGGAGGAGGAGGAGGCTGTGCCTTCATCCCACCGGGGTGATGGGGGTTTGGGGCACAGTACTTTTTGGGATGCACTGGAGGCCACCAGCTCCTCCCAGGGCTGCTAGCAAAGCACTGGCTTGCTGCGACCCTCACTGTGTGCCGAGCTGGTTCCGTGACGGGCCGGGATGCTGGGGCAGGCTGGGCGGTCGGCAGCCAATACAGGGCCTCTGGCGAGGGGCTGAGTGAGCTGTGACAGCCCCTTGGCTGCCCTGCCAGCATCCCCAACACGGGTGTCAGCTCCAGGCCAGTGCTGGCAGCAGCCAGGACAGACAGGAGGGGAGAGGAGAGGACCTGCCGTGGGCACGGTGGGGTGGTGTTGGCGTGGTGGGAGCAGAGGGAGAGGCTGCCTGGGGGTCCCTCGCCCTCCTGCCAGCTGCCAGGGGAGCAGCTCCCAGCTCTCCTGCTCACCAGCTCTGCCAGTTCCGTGAGCAAAGGCCATCTTCAGTGTCCAGTGAACGCTCTCGGGGGAGGCTGAGGTTGCTGCAAGGGGATGCCTTGGGGTCCATTATTGCTCTTGGCGGAGAATCCAGTGGGAATTACACCGAATCCTCTCTGGGCTGGGGTGAGCCAGCCGGGCTAAATGGGATGCAGGCGCTGCTGTGCTCGGCCCCCTCAGCACAGGCTGCAGTTCTTTTGGCTGCCGGGTTTATCGGCGCAGGAATGCGGCTGGCGGGCGCTGCCTGCGCGTCACGCCGGGGCCCTGCCGGCCCGCGGCTGCGTGGCGGGGCCAGCCGAGAGGGGCTGGGGGCGGCGGGGGCGAGCGGAGACCCCCCCCTCGTGCTGGGGAGGTGCTGTTTTTAGGCAGCCGCGCCGAGGCCACCGCGCTTCCAGCCCCAAGCGCTCCCGCCCGTAAATCTGTTGGAGATGACAAATGGCGGAGGGGGATTTGCGCTGGCTCCCGGCGGAGGTGCCGGGCGGGGGCCGTGTTCTCCCGCCGGCAGAGTCATCCCCAGCAGGGCCGCGACACTCGGGAGCCGTGGAGCCGCGGCAAGGGCACGGGGTGGATGGTCTTGGGGTCACCAGATCACCAGATCTGCTTGGGGCAGACTTAGAACTGGGGGACAGGGACTCAGCCCCCTGGGGATGGCCGAGCAGCAGCGGGGCTGGCTGTGGATCTCCGGCGTGGCCGTGGGTGCCCAGTGTGGCACACGGAGATGTGTTGGGCAGTGCAGCGGTGCCGGCCGGGCCGTGAACGAGGCGTGGGGAGCTGCAACAGCAGCAGCAGCAGCAGCAGCTCGTTGAAGCTCTTAGAGGAAGCAATCAGTGGGCGGGCAGGAAACTCATACCATTCATTACTGACGCCAGGCCGGCAGGAAGGGGAGTCCGCATCCCCACCGCATCCCCATCGCGCCCGCCGAGCCGGCACCACGCGTCCCCATGGCACCCCAAAGCAGGGCCATGGCGTGCCCCAAGGCAGGGGTCACTCCAGTGTGCTCCCCCCAATGCCCACAGCAACAGCAAAGCCTTCAGGCTGGTTGTGCCCCTATGCAGCATCCCTGGAAGAGGGCAGACAGTGGGACGCAGCACCCCATGGACATCCACATCAGCATATGCCTTTTGCGTGTTCTCTTTCCCAGATCTTGAGCAGGTGAGATATTTCTGACCACACAAACTTCATTTTCAAAGCACCTCAAGTATGTCAGGGCCATGCTTGAGAGCTGACCCCACCAATGCCCAGACCCTGAGGGAACAGGAGGTGCGAGGTGTGGGTGGCCATGGCCCCTCTCCGCAGTCTGGTCCTCAGTGTGCCACCCCTGGGTACCTGTTGTTCCTTCAGCTCAGGTTTTGTCCCCCCTTGGCCCCCTTTAATTAGATCAAGGAGCAGCAGGGCAGGAGCCAGGAAGGGGCCTCAATAGGTTATTGTTGCCCTAAATTGTAACCAGCACCAGCGGGGTTGGGTTACAGGCTCCAACTTGGGGTCACCGACCAGACCCCGCTGCCGCACGCCCGGCGGCCAGCACAGCACTGCCCGGGGACGGTGCTGTCACCACTATCGTGACAGGAGAACAGCGGCTTCCTTGCGTCACTGCTTCTTTTGATGTCCTGAAAATGTCCCCAGGGAGGCTGGGGTGCCATGGCCGGCTCAGGACTATGGCTGGATCAGTAGGGATGAGATGCCAGGGTCAGCAGAGGCCCCAGGAAGCCGTGTCCCCATGGCATGTTCCAACAGTGGGCATGTCCCTCCAGGGCAGGATGGTGGTGGGGCTGAGGGATGGGGACAGCTGGATCCCCACCACCCTTCACAGTGCAAAGTCTGACAGAGCTGGGAGGTGCCAGAGCCGGGACCTGCCTGTAGCAGGGAGTTGGCAGAGCAGGCTGTTTGTGGAAAGACTTGGGGCTGCTTGGCTCCCCCAGTGCTGGAGCAGGACATGGAGGGGCCCAGGTAGTTCCCTGGGGACAGTGCCAGGGGGACTCAGTCCCTAACACCCACCCCTGCCCCTGCCCCAGCCAAAGCCTGTGGCTGAGCCAGCTCCTGGGGTCAGGCTTGCAGTCCTGGCATCTCCCAGCACCAGGGCACCCAACCCCACTGAGGCACAGGTGCCCACTGTCACCCTGACACCCCTCCCCAGGCACCAGCTGCAATGGGACCTCACTGGCCAGTCCTGCTCCTGTCCTGCCTGGCACCCTCTGCACTGCTTTTTCCTGGGGCTTAGCAGTGCTTCTGGGTCATGCTAGGTGTTTTGGGGGTCTCTGAAAAAACCCACCCCAGCAGGAAGAACCCTGAGCAGGTTCATTCCTGTCCCCATCCCTGTCCCAGTCCTCCTGCAGATCCCAGAGATGCCTGGGTTGACATGTGCTTGCCATCACTGGGAAAGGGGTTTTTCCTGCGCCAGCTTGGCTGCCACCCTCAGGCACAAGGAAGGGGATAGGCCACCCCACCCCATCAGGTGTCACCCCAGTGGGACCCATCCCCATGGGGCTACTGGGCAGCCACACGAAGGGGTTAAGGCAGGGCAACGACCCAGCCCATGTCGCCTGTCCCGTAATTCCACTGGGTAAAAATAGCCCAGTACTGGGGCGGGATGGCAGCGCCCAAATCACTCCCAGATGAGCCACAGCCTCAGTGTCCAGACGGTGCTCCCTGGCCTCCCCAGCTTTCCAGGAAGACAGTAAACTCCAAAGCTCTTCCTGGCAGCACTGGGGTCTGGGTGGTGGGCATGTGCCTGTCCTCCCACCAGAGAGTGGGCATCCAGACCCCTGGCATGACCCCTCGGGGCTCTGTTCCAGACATGGGGTCTTGGGGGACCCAGGGGACCTGTCTTTGGTTTCCGTGGGGCCGTGCCTGGCACCAGGGGTGATTTCCTGGGAGACCAGAGCTCTCTAGCCTTGCCGCGTAAGGGTGCAGGCAGGATTTGCCCTGGTGAAGCCGGCGGCTCCTCCCGTTGTGGCTCCCCACTGAGCCCCCATCCTGCCGGTGGCTCTGGCCAGAGCTCTCACTTACCGGCCCTGCTGGATTGCAGAGAGAGATTTTTTTTTTTTGGGTCCATTTCAGGGGGTTTTGCAATCCTTGTCGGTGCTGATTCAGCTCGCAGGAATTAGCAGCACCGCACGATGTGCCGCTCAGAGCGGCTCTTGGCGTGCGACGGGGCTGGCAGTGGCCAGGGGAATTTTGTGCTGCGATTCAGGAAGCCACAGGGGCTGGACAGTCCCATTTTGGGCACTGCTGTTCTCCTGCAGCGCTGCCCGGGTGCAGACGGGGATGTGGGTGGGGGCTAAGCCTTGCCCTGGCTGCAGTGTCCCCATCACCTCTGTGCCAAGGCTGAGCCCTGCTGTCCCCCTTGTGCAGCTGGCACCCCAAAATCCTTGGCTCAGGGTGTCCCACGGGTGCTTCACCTGCCAAAGCTGAGTCCTAACTTTGCCCTGCTGGCATCTCCACTCCATCTCTCTGGAGCTGCTTTAAGCCCCTCCAGAGCAATGGGATCAGCTGAGGTGCCAAGGGGTCCCCAGCACACACTGGACATGGGAGGGCTCCCCTGCAAACCTCCAGCTACTTGCAAGTGGGGAAATCAGCTTCGTTAGGCGAAGGGCACATCACAGAGGCAAAGGAGGGGGAAAGTGGGGGGCCAGGAGAGGCTGGAGGGCTCCTGACGCCGGTGCCGACGCGGGGACACGCCAGGGGCTGGCCCGGGCTCGGGGGGCTGCGGCGGCGGCCGGCCGGGGGCACCCGGCGCGAGGCCGCGGCTCCGCCAGGGACTTTTCTTCTCTCCTCCTCGCGAGGCTGGAAAATATACAAAGCTCGCAGTGAAAATATTTACACAGCAGCAATTTTGGGAGGAATTTGGGATGTTAATTTGAAAAATCTGTGGGGAGAGGACCACAATGGGCCCTTTGAGCGGGCGAGCGTGGCCATCGCAGCGAGCCGCCCGCGCCGGCGAGGGGCCCCTCCTGCCGCTGCGCCGGCCCTAATGGGAGCCAGCCCTGCCGGAAGCCCACCTGGGAGCCGGGGGGCTGCGCCAGACGGCCCCGCCGACGCCCCGCGCCCCTAATTGCATCCAGAGCCGCTCCCTGCCCCGGGCGAGCGGCACCGAGGGGCCGGGGGGTCAGGGCCGTGTCCTGCGGCGGAGCGGCCGGCCCGGAGCGGCACGGCGGTGACCCTCGGCTTCAGCCCCGCGCTGTGCTCATTCTCTCCAAATCAAACATACCTCGGCGGGCAGGGCCCCAACCTGGAAAATTCCAGCCCGAAAGATAAAGAATTGGAAAACGATTAAAACCAGAGAGTTGGAGCAGAAACCACTTGGCAGCGGGAACCTGCCGAGCGTCGGCTCCCAGCCCACCCCGCTAGGGCCAACGCACAAAACCGGCTGTTCCTGGGGCCGGGCAGCGGGGGTTCTGGCTGCGGCCCCCGGCTTGGGGGGCCACGCAGGCTGACACTTGTCACGGGCGATTTGGGGGTCCCGGTGCCGCCGCGGGTGACGTCACAAGGCTGGGCTGGGCTGTTTGTCCCGCAGCTGGCCCCGGAGCCATCTGGCAGGCGGGGAGGGATGAAGTAAGGCTGGATGATGTGCAGGGCAGGGGCTGATTTGAACCCCGTGGCCTCTGTTTTGGGAACACCTCCTTAGCGCCCGAGGTGGGGGGCAGCGCTCTGGGGGTAAAAACGCCCAGAGTCGGGAAAACTCCCCCCTCCCTTGCCCTGACTCATCCCGGCGCTGGCCAACAACAACGGGAGGACACGGCTGACCTTCCCGCTCCTCTGCAGGAGACACCCCGCGCTGCTCACACCCCTGCCTGTGACGGGCAGTGCCTGCCGATGTGCTCAGGGCTGCACAGAACTTTTCCTTGTTGTTACTTTAATTGTTTTGGGGTTGTTTTTTTTTTTACAAAAAGACACCCTTCTGATCTGCCTTACAAAAGAGATGTACACAAACCTGTACTAAAAAAAGTTTTCCCAGAAGAAATGGGAAATAATGATGTATAAATATTCTCTCTGAGTTCTTAAAGCTTCAATTCCCGTTTTGCCTGCTCGGCACTTCCTTTGGCCCGGGGGGTCCCGAGGGTCCCAGCACCTCGGCCGGGCCGTATTGCTCACATCAGCTTCCAGGGAGTCGAGTCATGGGCCGTACTCCGCTGAAGGACCCTTGTTACCAGCACGTGGGCGTTCCTCAGCCAGCAGCTTTCTCTTTAGCAGGAGCTAAAAAAAGCCCCCCAACCCCCAAATTAACCCCCTCTTCCGCTACCCACGTTCTAGGTAGAGTCACAGAAATCAAGGCACAGAGCAGTAAACTTCGCGTCTCCTCCCAAAGTGTGGCAGCCTCTCGGAAATTGCACGCTGTCGGATTGGGGGGGTTTCTGCCTCAATACAGTCAGCTCCTTGGCAATCGTATCCCAGAGGGACATGGCCAGGTGCTGCCACTGGAGCTCAGCCCGCCTGTGTCCAAGGCTCTGCAAGCCCTGTGGGTTCAGAAGTAGGAGGGTTTGAGCCCTGGGGTGTTGTTGTTGCTGGGGTAGTGCGACTGCATGAGCGGCACCTCACACTCAGAGCTGCCAGAAAGCATCGCTGCCTCTGGCACCTTGCAGCTGTGGCTGCTCAAATCCCCGTTTTCCAGGCAGGCTTTCACCCCTTCCAGCTCCAGGGGGCCAGTGTCTACCCCAGCGCCGGCGTGTGCCTTGGCCCGGCGGTGCCGGCGGTAGTACATGGCGGCGCTGACCACCACCACCAGCAGCAGCGCGGCGGCCAGCGCGGGGACAAGGATCAGGGCGAGGTTGGGGTCCTGGCTCTGTGTGACGGGGGAGTGCTGCTGCAGGCTGAGGGGCAGGGTCTGTGCCTCGGCACAGCGCTCCTCCTTGGGAACCTCCCCCAGCGCCCCGATGCAGACGCGGTAGGTGCAGTTGGGTTTCAGCGCCCGCACCGTGTACTCGGAGAGCGAGGCCGGCAGGCGCAGCATCACCGGCCGCTTGTCTGGCCCCGACAGGTTCCGGTAGCTCAGGCGGATGCCCTTCAGCTGCGCCTTGGACTGGACGTAGTTGTGCAGGTCCACTTTGAGGGAGGTGCTGCCCACCTGGGCGATGCTGACCCGCTGTGTAGGTGGCAGGGCTGGTGTGCCTGGGGCTGGCGTCGTTCCCCTCGCCTCCACCTCGCAGTACACGCCAGCAAAGCCCGTGGGGCACAGGCACTCCAGGAGGTTCTGGGCACCCAGGTGGCAGGTGCCACCGTTCAGACACGTGCGGGGGGGACAGATAGGCGCTGGGGGGCTGGTGGGGGCCGGGGCGCCGCTGAAGGGCACCAACGTGGAGCTGCCCTGGGGGTCTCTGGGCCTCAGGGTGGGGGCAGCAGTGCTGGGGGGTGGCGGTGGAAGGTGGGTGCTGGGCAGCGGAGCAGGCGGCGGCAGCGTGGTGGTGCGGGGCGTGGTGGGCGTGGGGGTGGTGGTGGGGCAGCCAAAGTCAGTGTATTGCAGGTGGTGGAGGAGCTTGCCCGAGTTTTTGGGGGGGAAGTGGCAGCGCGTCTCCTCAGGGCGCCGAAGGACCACACCACTGGCATTCACCCACTGCACCAGCCAGCTCATCTGGCAGATACAGTTGAAGGGGTTGCCGGCAGCCGTCACGGCCCGCAGTCTGGGGAAGAAGCTGGAGAAATCCCGAGGGATGGTGTTGATGTTAAGGTTGCTGATGTCCAGCTCCTGGAGGTTGTGGAGGCTCTGGAAGTCCTCAGCCAGCAGCTGGGAGATGCGGGCGTTGCCAGCCAGGCTGAGCCTGGTGAGGCTGCCCAGCCGCCGCAGCACCGCTGGGACGCGCTCCAGCAGGTTGTCAGAGACGTCCAGCTCGTGGAGGTTGTTTTGGACCTGGAAGAGCTCCTCATTTAAGCTCGTCAGGCCCAGCCCTGCGATCTTCAGGGACTCGATGCTTACAGCATGGAAAGCCCCTGGTGCAATGGCAGGGATCTTGTTCCAGCTGATGTCCAGCAGCAGGAGGTTGGGCAGGTCGAGGGGGGGCACAGCCCTGAGCTGGTTGTTCTGCAGCTTTAGTTCCAGCAGATTCTCCAGCGTGTCGAAGGCAGCAGCGTGGATGTGCTGGATCCTGTTCCTCTGCAGGTAGAGCCGTTCCAGCAGCCTCAGCCCATGGAAGGTCTCATTGGTGATCTCCTGCAGCTGGTTGGAGGACAGGTCCAAGTTGACGAGCTCCGTCAGGGGCTGGAAGATGTTTCTCTGGATGCTGGTGATCTTGTTTTGCGAGAGGTCCAGGAGCTGGAGGGCAGGCAGCCCTGCAAAGCTGTCCTCACTGAGCGTTGTGATGCCATTCTCAAAGACATAGAGGGAGAGGGTGCTGGGGGGCAGCCCCTGGGGCACCGTCTGGCCCCGCCTGGCCGCACACAGGATGGTCTTGGGGTCATGGCACTGGCAGCCTGCAGGACATGCCCCAGCCAGCTCCCCACGGGCCAAGAGGAGCAGCGTGCAAAGGATCAGCTGGTTCATGGTGTCAGCTCTGCAGAGAGACAAGGGCAGCCAGGGTTAGGGGATGGGCCCTGCTGGGGGGTATCCAGGGCTGGCAGGGCTGTGGGGCACCTCTAAACCCTGCTCTGCTTCCAGGGCTGGTGAGAGTGAAGCAGCACAGGGGCTGCCCACCCCAGCTCCATGCTCCCCCCTCCCCAGACCCCCAGGATTTGGGGATGTGGTGCCCTTGCACACCCCAGGCTCTACCATGAGACACGTCCCACTGGTATTGAGGCCGTCTTCGGTGGGGGCACCAAGACCTTTCCTAGTACTCACAAGGGCCCCAACCTCCCCAGCTGCTCAGCAGGGTGCAAATCAAACACAGGGGATGTGGAGAATCAGAGCACCGGGAAGGGGTGGGAGCCTGGCTGGCCTCCCCTGCGTAGAGCTCAGCTTAACCCTTTGTTTGTGCCGCCGTCACAGCAGCTGCACCCTCGAGGGCTGCTCCTGCCTAGATCACCAGCAGCAGCAGCCCCTCTTGTGGACAAGGGCACCCAGAGGTGACCTGAGCCACAGAGTGTGGGGCTGGAGGAGCCATTTGTTTCCCCACAGAGTCCAAGAGCTCATACTCACCACCAGCCAGCCCCTGTCCCCACAGGTCACCTTGCTGTTCCCCTCAGTGTTGCACTCCAGAGACTCAGCACAGCACCGCGGGCTGTGTCCCTGTCCCTTGAGGACTGGGTCCACAGGGGTGGAGGGAGGAGGCTCTGGGGTGAACAACGCTGTAACAACCCCAACCCCAGCTCCCCATAGATGCCCTGGCCGATGTTACAGCCACTCTCCGTGTCCCAAAGGGCTCCTCTCTCAGCCCCATCTTTTAGCCCCTTTAAAGACACTAGGCTGGGCCAGAGACTCTCAATCTCCTGCCACTACATCTCAGGGTCAGGGGGAGGTGGCAGAGGGGGATCCCTGGGCAAAGAACAGGCAAACCCTTCCCCAGCCTCATCCCTTGCCACCTCCTCCCTGCTCAGAGCTGTCGGAGCTCCAGGCAAACGCCCCCCCTGTGGCTCACAAGGGGCCCCGCCGTGTGTGGGGGGCTGCAGGTCACACAGCAGCACGTGCCGCCTGCCCCGGCCCTGTCAGCAGTGCAGGGACACCACATCCTGCGCCAGGAGGGTCTGGACCCGTGCTGTGTCCTCTTGTCCCCCTGCCGTGGTGTTGGACAGGGTTAACACTGCGGCCAGCTCTGTCCTTGCCTCTTCCCGAGCGGCCCCCCCCAGGGTGGGGTGAGCCCACGGCTGGGCAGGGTCACCACAACCGCCTGAGTCACTTGGCCTGATCAGCCCTGCCCTGACATGACCTGTGCCGTCAGCCCCTGAAACCAGGGAGGAGCTGTGCCACATCCAAGAGGTCACTGTCACCCAGGGGTCACCATCACTGCATCCCCAGCTCAGCCTCCAGCGCCCTCACCACCGTCGGGTCCCCCTGCACCTCACATCACAGTCAGGCTGCCAGCAGAGTTAAAAACACAACATGGAGACCCTGTCAAGTGCTGTTTGGAGCTGGGGGCAGAACCAGCACCCTTCGAGGTGGCTCCAGCATCCAACGTGTGGATCCAACTCAGGGCTGGTGGGAGAGCCCTGAGTGCAGGGTGCCAGCGGTGCCACGGCTGCACCAGTCTGCCCGGGTGGGCAGCGCCGGAGCGGGGCCAGACCTGCGGGATGCTGGCGAAGCCGGGGCTGGTTTTGCAATGCCAGGGTCGGGTTTCGCTGACGTGTCCCGTGCTGCAACCAGCTGCTGACTCCAAGTCTCTCTCGTCCCTTTAATTATGCTGGCATTTCCTCCCCGCCTGCCAGGCTCCCCGCTCCGGGCAGGTTCGGCCAGCCCGGCCACGGCCGCGCATCCGCGCCTGGCCACGAGCGCCGGGCAGGCTGGCACGGCCCCGCAGCCTCCGCCACCGCCCCTCGGCATCGCCCGCTCCACCGGCACACGCCAACATCCCGCCCGCGCCCCGCCTCCCCGGCACGATGCTGCTTCAAGGCAGAGAGGACAGGACACCCCCCCAGAAACGGGGGGCAGGAAAACAGCCTCCCCAGGTCCTGGCAGGGTCCCCAAGGGCGGAGAGGGGGCCCCGTTTCTACTGGAGGTGTTGGGGCCGCCCTGCCAGCGGCCTGCTGCTGCCTTGGCTGGGCTCCCCCGCGCCTGCACCGCAGATATTTGCCGAATTATTCATATTTTCCGGCTGCGGGGAGGATCTGGGCTCAGATTCCCCCAGTCCCGGCTCAGCCTTTCCCTGCCAGCCTGCTGGGGTGGGAGTGCCGTGTCACCCCCCTTCCCTGCCTGCAGGCCCCCGGGCTGGGCCACCCCGCTGCCCGCCCAGGGATGCCCTGCTTTGCACTCGCCTCCTGTTTTTAAGGACGAGGCCGATGCCGTCCCCACGCTGCAGGGTGACACCTGTGCAGGACAGGCTGGAGGAGCAGAAGTGTTCCTCCTTTCCCCTCTGCTTCGGGACCTCAGGCAAGCAGGCAGAGCCGGGATGTACCTTCCCGCACCGGCAAGTGCACACAAACAAAGCCAGCGTTGTTGCTGGCCCGTGGGCTGCCACCTCGGCCGGTGGCACCAGAGCAGGAAGGTCGGGGGCCCTGCACTGTGCGGTGACAGGGAGGAACACAGGGCCTCTACCAGGCGGGATGCAAATGCTGCTCCCCTGCCTTACACCCCTCAAAACAAGCCGATGTCAGCACGTGCCCCTCCCGCGAGCCAGCCGGGGGGATGTGCAGGATTAAGCCCTTAATCCTCCTCCCCTTCAACCCACCCTGCGCCGCGGCAGCTCCCACCTCCTCCCGCTCCCCTCCCTATTTAATTAAAGTTTCCGCAGCAGCCCCGCAGGAATGCAGGCCTGGTTATTGCATTCCCCGGAGCACTCGCCAGCCCCTCCATCCCGCTCCTGCCCCTTTGACCCGGCCGCGCTCCCCATCTCAGGTGCCGGCAAGGAGAAAAACCAGCAGAGCCGCTTTGCCGGCAGCCAAACCGCCTCGGGAGGAGCCGGAACGCCGGCGGAGGGTGGGAGGAGGCCTGCGACGGTGCCACGCGTGGCCCGGGCGGCACGGGCAGATTCCTCCGGAGTGACTGGGGCGGCCGCGGCTGTCCCCGAGCGCTTCCTCGTGCCGCGTCCCGCCGGCAGAGCCAGCCGGGCAGGCAGCGCTTGCGTCAGGGACACCCGGCGAGGCCGGCCGGCCTCGGCGTGGTGCGGGGGAAAACAGTAATTAGTGTCATCCCTGATGGCGGCACTGCCCAGCGCCGTGTGGGCAGCGGCACAGCTGGGTCAGGGCAGTCCGGCCGCCCCAGTCCCAGCAGGATGAGACCTGTCAGTTTGGGGCACGCTGGCAAGAGGAGGTGTATGGGGGACATTACTCGGGGGTTTTGGTTGCGAAGAGGAGTCTCAGAACTAGAGCATCTCTGCTGGGATGTGTTGGCTCCTGTGGCAGTTGCCTGCCTGGGAGGGAGCCAGCGTGGAAAGGGACATTTACCCCACGGTGGCCCGAAGTCACACCCAAACAGGGTGACAGGCGCCAGCACCCTCCAAACACACGCCAGGTGACAATGAAGGGATCTGGCAGCGGGAGAAGCAGTGGGGTATCCCTGCCGCCCGGCGGCCAGGCTGGCCAGTGGCCCTGCTGGCACCTATCCCTCTGTGCCAGCCAGAGGGAAACCCTTGCCGGCACCACCTGGGGACATGCTCAGCCCCACAGCGGGTCAGTGACCCAGGATACCAGCCCCAGAGGACAAGCAGAATGAGGGCAGCCAAACCTCACCTCAGCCAAGCCCTACACTGAGGAGGGTGGTCGTGGTGGTGGTGGACACTGCTGCCAGCAGCTCCCACCTCTGCCTAACCCCAGCAGGAGAGCCCAGCCACGACATCTGCCAGGACAAAGGGGATGGTCCCAAACTCATGCTGGTCCCATGTGGGTCTGGAGCCCTTCTGCTGGCAGAGCACTTCATTGCCACCCAGTCATGCCGGATGGAGCCATGCTCCATGTCAGCCCTAAATACATCCCCCTCATTGCCTGTGATGGATGCAGCACCAGGCCAGGATCCCTGGGGCAGACCTCAGCGTGATCCCATGGCAAAACAGACAAAGGCAGGGACAGGAAAGGGAGAGCCCTATGTGAAGCCTTGTCCCAGCCCACTGCAGTGCCATTGCCCCAGCCCAGCCGAGGCCCAACCATCAGCCGAGGCAGGGGCCAGCCGGGTGCCGCAGGCTCAGCTGAGGCCTCGCCGGGAGCAGGGCATGCCGACCCTTAGCCGAGGCTCCGGTGACACCCTGTCACCCTGGGTGCCCAGGCCACCCTGGGTGTCCCACTGCCCGGCCCAGGCCCACCAGGGCACCCCGGACCCCACCGCCCCCTGAGCCCGCGGATGCCTGGCAGAGTCCCCTCCTGCCCGTGGGCTACCGCCCCACGAGCCCCGGTGGCCGTGTGGAGGGTCGGGCGGTGTGGCGGCCGCGGGACTCACCGTGGCGGGCGGTGCGGCACCGTGCGGGGCGGGCGGTCAGTCCATGGCGGCAGCGCTGCGGCGGCCGGGCGAGCACTCCCCTCTCTGGCGGCGGCGGGCGCGGGGGGCGGCATTTAAACCGCGGGGGCGGGGCCTGCCCTCCCGCCGGGCGCCCATTGGCCGAGAGCACGGAGGGGGTGGGGCGGGGCACGGCCGCGGCGGACGCTCCGCCCCCGCTCACCTGGGGCCCCACGGGGGCGCCACCGCGGGGACCCCCGGGACCCCCCGAGCCACGGAGACCGCGGGGACATCCAGGGCCTCTGGGACCCTGGAGCCACAGGGACCCCCGGCACATCCAGCACCTCTGGGATCTC
>WAAE01012745.1:23989-43087 GCA_013400495.1 Nicator chloris
CAGGCTCAGCTGAGGCCTCGCCGGGAGCAGGGCATGCCGACCCTTAGCCGAGGCTCCGGTGACACCCTGTCACCCTGGGTGCCCAGGCCACCCTGGGTGTCCCACTGCCCGGCCCAGGCCCACCAGGGCACCCCGGACCCCACCGCCCCCTGAGCCCGCGGATGCCTGGCAGAGTCCCCTCCTGCCCGTGGGCTACCGCCCCACGAGCCCCGGTGGCCGTGTGGAGGGTCGGGCGGTGTGGCGGCCGCGGGACTCACCGTGGCGGGCGGTGCGGCACCGTGCGGGGCGGGCGGTCAGTCCATGGCGGCAGCGCTGCGGCGGCCGGGCGAGCACTCCCCTCTCTGGCGGCGCCGGGCGCGGGGGGCGGCATTTAAACCGCGGGGGCGGGGCCTGCCCTCCCGCCGGGCGCCCATTGGCCGAGAGCACGGAGGGGGTGGGGCGGGGCACGGCCGCGGCGGACGCTCCGCCCCCGCTCACCTGGGGCCCCACGGGGGCGCCACCGCGGGGACCCCCGGGACCCCCCGAGCCACGGAGACCGCGGGGACATCCAGGGCCTCTGGGACCCTGGAGCCACAGGGACCCCCGGCACATCCAGCACCTCTGGGATCTCAGAGTGACACGGATCCCTGGAACATCCAGGACCTCTAGGATCTCAGAGTCACAGAGACGTCGGGACCCCGGAGCCACAAGTAGCCCCGGGACATTCAGGACCTCTGAGTCACAGGGACTCCCGGGACCCCCAGGACCTCTGGGACCTTAGAGTCACAGGGACCCTCGGGATATCCAGGATCTCTGATTCATAGGGACCCCTGGGATACCCAGGACCTCTGAGACCTTAGAGTCACAAGGATCCCAGAGACCTCCACAGGGACCTCCAGACCTCCCAGAGTCGCAGGGACCTTGAGATTTCAGGAGCCTCCAGAGTCACAGGGACCTCTGGGACCCCTTGGGAACTCCGTGTCACCCCAGGGCTCCTCAGAGTCACAGGGACCTCCAGGATCCCCAGAGACCCCATGAGACCTCCAGGAGCTCTGGACCTCCAGAGTCACAAGGAGTCCCAGGACCCACAGGACCTTTGGAAGCTCCCAGACTTTCAAAACCCTCCAGGGCCCCCCAGGATCTTCAGCATCCCTGGGGCTTGGGTCCCTGGGACCCCAGCACCCCATGTGTGAATACACANGGACTCACCGTGGCGGGCGGTGCGGCACCGTGCGGGGCGGGCGGTCAGTCCATGGCGGCAGCGCTGCGGCGGCCGGGCGAGCACTCCCCTCTCTGGCGGCGGCGGGCGCGGGGGGCGGCATTTAAACCGCGGGGGCGGGGCCTGCCCTCCCGCCGGGCGCCCATTGGCCGAGAGCACGGAGGGGGTGGGGCGGGGCACGGCCGCGGCGGACGCTCCGCCCCCGCTCACCTGGGGCCCCACGGGGGCGCCACCGCGGGGACCCCCGGGACCCCCCGAGCCACGGAGACCGCGGGGACATCCAGGGCCTCTGGGACCCTGGAGCCACAGGGACCCCCGGCACATCCAGCACCTCTGGGATCTCAGAGTGACACGGATCCCTGGAACATCCAGGACCTCTAGGATCTCAGAGTCACAGAGACGTCGGGACCCCGGAGCCACAAGTAGCCCCGGGACATTCAGGACCTCTGAGTCACAGGGACTCCCGGGACCCCCAGGACCTCTGGGACCTTAGAGTCACAGGGACCCTCGGGATATCCAGGATCTCTGATTCATAGGGACCCCTGGGATACCCAGGACCTCTGAGACCTTAGAGTCACAAGGATCCCAGAGACCTCCACAGGGACCTCCAGACCTCCCAGAGTCGCAGGGACCTTGAGATTTCAGGAGCCTCCAGAGTCACAGGGACCTCTGGGACCCCTTGGGAACTCCGTGTCACCCCAGGGCTCCTCAGAGTCACAGGGACCTCCAGGATCCCCAGAGACCCCATGAGACCTCCAGGAGCTCTGGACCTCCAGAGTCACAAGGAGTCCCAGGACCCACAGGACCTTTGGAAGCTCCCAGACTTTCAAAACCCTCCAGGGCCCCCCAGGATCTTCAGCATCCCTGGGGCTTGGGTCTCTGGGACCCCAGCACCCCGTGTGTGAATACACACAGGTATAGGGGTAGATCCAGGTATCTCCCTCATATCCCCAGCACCCATGGGACCCCTGGCAACCCTGGTAACAACAAAGGCTGGGTTGGGTGTCTTTGGCACCCCCAGGGACCCCCATATCCAGTGTGTCCAGGGTAACCAGGGACTCTGGCACTGATGAGCCCCAGTTCCCTGGGATCCCAGTCCCCCCATGCCCCTGGTGCCCACAGAGCTCCTGCCACCCTGTGCCAGGGGGCTGGGGGAAAGTGGGTGGCCCTTGCAGGGCTGTCCCATGCCCCTGTGATGGCAGAGCAATGCTCCCTGCTCGGCATGGTGAGGATGGCATGGGTTGGGCTGGGACAAGCAGGTACTCGGGGTGCCCTTGTCGGAGACCTGCACCACTGTGGTGGTGGCAGTGCTGGTGACTGTGGTGACATCAGGGCAGGGTATCCTGGTGCCTGCCACCAGGCATCCTGGAAGTGTTTGCCTAAGTTGTGCCAACAGTCCTGGGGCAGGACCATGCCATACCACCCACAGCTATCCTTCATGGCATGGAGCAGCTTCCTCCCCTTGGCAAAGCTGCAGAAATGTCAGCCGAAAGTAATAGATTGTCCCTTTAGTCCCTGCCTGCGGCGCTCCCTCCTCCACCCCTGCCGAGGGAAGGCACAGAGGTGGCTCTGTGCTCCTGTCACCACTGTCCCCTCAGACCACTGAGTATTTTCTGTGGTCCCCTCCTCCCACCGAGCGTCCCCCCCAGTCATGGTCCTCTCTGGCCATGGAGCAAGTCCTGACCACCGCACCCTCTGTCGCAAGCACCCCCCAGCCATGGAGCACCCTGGGTGCGGTCTGGGACGGGTGCAGGACAGGGAGCAGGGACACGCTCCAGCTGCCACAGCCGGGCCGCGGGGCACTCCCGGGGCTGGCCGGCTCCACAGGTGCCGGGGGAGGCGGGCGGTGAGCCGGGGCGTGCCACGCGCCCGCCCCGAACTGGCTAAGCCGGCCCGGCCGGCCTCGGGGCAACCCTGCGGGTGCCAGAGGCTTCCCCGAGCAAGGCCGGGTGCCATGGCCGGGCACAGGGAGCAGGGCAGGCAGCAGGATGCCCCACGGCTGGGCACAGCTTCAGAGCGGGCACTGTGCAGCCGGGGCTGGAAGCAGGTGGCAGTGACATCCTGCTGCCAACCTGTGAACCCAGGCTGAGCCAGTGAGGGTTGTCACTTGGGGACCAGCCCAGCACCCTGCACCCCCCAGCATGGTGCTGCCCTCCCATCACAGCATGGCTTTATCCTGCCTCACGCTTCCCCAGGACGGGGTTTGGGGTGTGCACTGGGGGGGAACAGGATCCAGCCCCACATCCATTGGGGTGCTGTGCCCATGGGGCCCCGGCTCAGCAACCCCCTTCCCTTGCAGGGTGACCATCCCACTGTACGACGCCGACACGGGGCTGCTGGTGCTGGCAGGGAAGGTGAGGTGCCGTGGCTGGAGTGTGCAGGGAGGCACGGGGAGGACAGGAGGATGCAGGGAGGTGTAGTGAGGTGCAGCTTGGTGCATGTGAGTGGAGTAGAGGAGGGTGCACGTGGGGTGCTTCCTACAGCCCTGCTCATTTCCTGTCCCCACCACCTCTCTTCCAGGGAGAAAACCTCCTGTACTGCTTCGAGGTGGCCGCCACACAGCCAGCACTCACCCAGGGTAAGCAGGTCCCATCCCATCCATATCTCCTTTGGGGGGCTCACCGCTGCCTGGCCACCCACCCCACGGCCACCCTGCCTGTCCCGCAGTGACCCAGTGCCGGACAGAGGGCAGCACGCGGGGCCTGGCGGCCGTGCCACGCCTAGCCCTGGATGTCATGGCCTGCGAGGTGCTCCGTGTCCTGCAGCTCACCGACACTGCCCTTGTCCCCGTCAGCTACCTGGTGCCACGCAAGGTAAGGGGGCCCTGTGGTTGGCACTGTCTCATAGGTGCCTGGTGTCATCTCACGGGTGACACCTCACCAGCACTGGGTGACAAAAAGGACCTGGCTGCAGTGAGACCCCAGTCCCCCGCCTAGGTAGAGGAATGGAGGTCAAACCTGGATTCTGATGGTGGGTTGCAGAGTCTGGGTGCTGGATTTGGGAAGCTGGGCGCTGCGTGCAGGACTGGGGTGCTGGAGAGTGGATGTTGACAGCTGGGTGCCACCTGCTGGGTGCTGTTGTGCAGTGGGTGCTGGGCACTTCAAGCAGCTGAAGTTTGGGTGCTGGGTAGGGTCTGGGTGCTGGAAGTGTCTGGGGGTGTCCAGGGGTGCCCCAGCTGCAGCAGGAGAGAGGCTGTGGGATTTTGGGAACACCCATCTCACCCCATCCCCTCTCCCACAGTCTGTCCAGGAGTTCCATGAGGACCTGTTCCCTGACTGCACAGGGGTGCTGCCAGCCACTGACGCCCAAGGCTGGTGGGCAGGGGACAGCCAGCAGGTCAGTTGTCATCTGGGGGTGTTGTCCTTGCTGGTGTCATTGCTACTGCCCCATGCCCACTGTTGTGCTTGATGCAGGTGGGGAGGGTGAGCCTGCACCCTGCACGGAGACCCACAGAGACCTTCACGTCCCCCATCATTGCTGGCAGTCGCCCCACCAACAATGGCCACACTGACACTGACATCGGCCACACTGATGCCAACAGTGGCCACACCAACGCTGACATTGGCCACACCGACGCTGACCAGAGTGTGAGCATGGGTTGCCGGGAAAGTGAAAGTGCACTGAATACAGAAGGGGTGGGATCCCTGCTGTCCTCATCCCACAGGACAAGGCTAGGTGCCAGCACGCCCTGCCCACTGGCTCTCTTTCTCATAGGAAGCCAGTGGCTACTCCTCACCATCCTCACTGGCCTCACCAAGCAGCGCGGCCACCTCGCTCTCAGCCAGCACCGGCCCCTCCAGCGGCTTTGCCAGCAGCCCCAGCCAGAAGTCCCTGCAGAGCATTTTGGGTGAGCAGACAGTGGGGTGGGCTCGGGGTGCCCCACTGGGGGGATTCAGGGCGCTTACCCACCCCTCACCCGCTCCAGGGCCCAGCTCCCGCTTCCGGCACGCGCAGGGCCGGGTGCTGCACCGGGACCACCACCTCACCAACCTGCGGGGGCTCAGCCTCACCACGCCGGGCGAGTGCGACGGCTTCTGCGCCAACCACCAGCGCGTCGCCCTGCCCCTGCTCTCTGCTGGCGGCCAGATCGCCATCCTCGAGGTACCCCGGTGAGGTGTGGAGGCTGGCACGGCGCTGTGTGTGCCGTGCGGGTGACCCCTGGCTCTCTCCCACAGCTCTCCAAGCCCGGCCGTCTCCCCGACGTGGCCGTGCCCACCATCCAGAATGGCGCAGCGGTGGCCGACCTCACCTGGGACCCCTTCGACCCGCGGCGCCTCGCTGTCGGTACGTGTGTGCCAGCCCTGCCCTCTCCGGGGTGTGCCCAGAGAGTCCCCCAGCTCCAGGCATGCCAGATCACCCCATTAACCACTGCCCATCCCTTCTGGGGCACAGCGGGAGAGGACGCCAGGATCCGGCTGTGGCGGATCCCTGAGGGAGGGCTGCAGGAGACCCTGCAGGAGCCTGAAGCTATTCTCCAAGGTGAGGGGACTACTGAGCACCCCACACTGGGGACAAACCAGCCCGGTGGCACCTACAGCTGGGGACAACCACGCACTACTGAACCTCACCAGGTCACACGGAAAAGATTTACTCCATCCGCTTTCACCCCATGGCATCCGATCTCCTGGTTTCCTCCTCCTACGACATGACCGTGCGGATCTGGGAGCTCAGCGCTGGGCGGGAAGTCTTGTGCCTGCAGGGACATACGGATCAGGTAAGGGATGACAAATCTGGGGACACTGGAGAGGCAACTTTGGGACATTTGCACAACATCTGTCTCTCCAGATTTTCAGCATGGCTTGGAGCCCGGATGGGAAGAAGCTGGCAACGGTGAGCAAAGATGGACGGATACGGCTCTACGAGCCACGGCGCAGCTCTCAGCCTCAACAGGTACAATCCCAGCACTGCGGACAGGCTGGAGAGCTGGGGGGGTGGGCAGGAAACCCTCCCCGTGGGCACATGACTGCACCCCCAGCTCTCTCGGAGCAGGTGGGGTGACCTTCACCCCACGCAGGAGGGCCCAGGTCCTGAGGGGGGACGCGGAGCACGCCTGGTTTGGGTTTGTGGTGGTGACTACCTCCTGGTGTCCGGCTTTGACAGGTAAAGAGGGGGACACATACCAGGGCAGGGGTCCCTGGGCACACTGCTTGCTCTCACTGTCACCTCCCCACAGCCGCAGCGAGAGGAGAATCCTCCTGTATCGGGCACAGGCCCTGCCTGAAGGACCCTTGTCTGTCCTTGGTCTGGACGTGGCCCCTTCCACCCTCCTGCCCTTTTACGATGAGGATACCAGTGTTGTCTTCCTCACTGGCAAGGTGAGGGCTTGCCCTACAAAAAACTGTGGGGCTCCCTGCCTACAGCAGGTCCCTACACAGTGTGGAGGGACCCTCCATGTCTCCTTACAGCCTCCATCTCACTCTATCCCCAGGGTGACACCAGAGTCTTCCTCTATGAAGTGACGTCTGAACCCCCCTATTTCCTCGAGTGCAACAGCTTCACCTCCAGTGAACCCCACAAGGTAAAGGGGAGATATGCTGCTTGTCCCTGACCCCCTACCTGTGCTGCCAGACCCCACTCACACCCCCACCCCCCCAGGGTTTCATCTTCTTGCCCAAAACTGTGTGCGAGGTGCGGGAGGTGGAGTTCGCCCGGGCACTGCGCCTGGGGCAGAGCACCCTGGAGCCCGTGGCTTTCCACATGCCACGCGTCAAGGTAAGCGGCAGGGGGGGCTGGCTGTGTTTTGGGAGGGGGACAGGAGGCAGGGCACCCCCTGAGCACCCCTTGCCCCTGTAGAAGGAGTACTTCCAGGACGATCTCTACCCGCCGACCCGTGTGTGGTGGGAGCCGGCCCTGGGTGCAGGTGCCTGGCTGGACGGGCAGGACGGGCAGCAGCGCCGCGCCAGCCTGCGCCCCGCAGACATGGTGCCAGGTGGGTGCAGGGGCTGGGCAAGGACCCTCGGCCGCAGGCACGGCTGGGGGGCTTCAGTCAATGGGGTAAAGCCCTCCCGCCCCATGGTGACACCGCTCTCACAGTGAGCGAGGCCCCGAAAGAGGCTCCAGCTCGGAAGTTTGTCCCTGCGTCCGTGTACCTGGAGGAGAAAACTGATGAGCAGAAGAAGGAGGAGGTGGGTTCTGGGATGACCGCCCTGCAGCAGGGCCGGGGGTGATGCCCCACGCCCCACGGCTGTGCCCGGCCTCTCCCCACAGCTCCTCAGTGCCATGGTGGCCCGGCTGGGCAACAGGGACGACCCGCTGCCCCAGGACTCCTTCGAGGGCGTGGACGAGGACGAGTGGGTGAGTGCGGGCGGGGGACACACGACCCCCGGGTGGGTCGCACTCGCCCCGCCGCGTCCCTCACCCCCCGGCCTCCCGCAGGACTAGGCTGGACCCGGCACCCCCAGGAGCCCCCCGGACCCCGCACCCGCGGGGCCCGGCGGGGCGACCAGGAGGAGGAGGAGGAGGGGGAGGAAGAGGTGGAGGAGGCGCAGGGCCCGCCGCGGGCAGGACCCGCTATTAAAGCCGCTGCACCAGCACCGTGTCCGGCCGTGGTCCTTGGACACCGGGGAGGGACACGGGACCGGAAATGGGGGAGACGCAGGGAACAAGGGGGCATGTGGACCCGGGGCGACACAGGGACGGGCTCCAGGGGGATGGGGGGATCGGGGTGACGAGGGACTGACAGCGGGGTGGCACAGGGACCGACGGCGGGAAGACACGGTAACCGAGAGGGACATGAGGACCGGGGCGGGGGCATACAAGGACCGGCCCCGGGTGGACACAGGGACCGACACGGGGGGACACGGAAACTGGGGAGAACACAGGGACCGAGGGGGACACAGGGACCGGCATCGAGGGGAAATAGGACGGGTGCCGGGGTGGCACACGGACTGGAGGGACACCGGGACCGGCACCGGGATAACACAGGGACCGGGCAGGGGGGGCCACAGGGACCAGGGGCACACGGGGACCGGGACCGGGGCCGAGGAAGTCAGGCCGCACCCGCCGGCCGCCGGCCGGGCCTCCCGCGCAGGGAGACCGCCAGAGGGCGCTGTGCCTGCAAGAGGGGACGCTCCGCCCGCGCCGCCGCCGTCTCAGTGTCCGCCGTGACCCTCACCCCCGGCCACGTGACCGCCGGGCGGAAGCGGCGGCGGGGACATGGTGAGAGGGGACGGGGGGACGGGGCGGGGGGACATCGGGACGGGGGAGCAGAACTGGGGCTGGACAGGGCCCAGGGGGGCCCAGCGGGCTCGGGAATGTGCGAAGCAGCTGGTTCCGAGGTGGCCAGGGCCAGTGGAGAGGGGACAGGGGCGGGGGAAGGGGTCACAGCATCAGGGAAGGGGGAAGAAGTCATGGGGAAGGGCGACAGGGCCAGAGGAGGGAGGACAGGGCCAGTTGAAGGGGAGCAGGGACAGGGGAGAGGATCACAGGACCAGCGGAGAGGGGTCAAGGCATGGGGACAGGGGACAGAGACAGGGGAAGGGGGGAGAGGGCCAGAGGAGGGGACGGCGTCTGAGAAAGGTATCACAGGGCCTGGGCGGGGGGACAGGGGCAGAGAAGGGGGGACAGGGCCAGGTACGGCCATGACAGAAGTCAGATGGGGTCAGAGCAGACCCCCAGGGCATGGGGAGAGGTGACAGAGCCAGAGTTGTGCAGGGCCCTTGGGGAGGTGACAGGGCAAAGGAGCCGTGGTGGCTGTGACAGCAGGGTGTCCCCGCAGGCCAAGTACCTGGCACAGATCATTCTGGTGGGGGCCCAGGTGGTGGGACGGGCCTTCATGCGGGCGCTGCGCCAGGAGTTTGCAGGTAGGAGCTGGGATGCTGCTCCATGTACTCCGTGTGCCCACGCTGCCCTGCTGGACACTGCTCCACATCCCCACCCTTCCCTGGGCACCCCAATGCTCCCCATCCCCGGGCCGTGCCTGCAGGGGACACTGCCGGGTTGTCACAGGGCTCCAGAGATCCTGGCACCCCGAACAGCAGAGTGGGATAATCCCTGGGATGTGGCAGCCCCAGCCCTGCCTTGCCTGTAGCGAACAGTGCCTGCCTGGTCCCTGCCACCTCCCTGGCACTGGGACAGCATCCAGATGGCCCCAGGGGTGGCGGGATGGGGACAGAGGGGGACACTGGGGTCTGAGCACCTTGAAGAGTGCAGGCTTTGCTGCCTGAGGGCTGGGGTGGCGGGGGCAGCGTGGGGGACTCAGGCCCTGGTGTTCCCAGCGAGCCAGGCCGCAGCTGATGCACGAGGACGTGCCGAGAGGCCCCAGTCTGCTGCTGCCTCCAGGATCATCGGCATCAGCCTCCAGGAAGCTCAGCAGATCCTCAACGTCTCCAGCCTCAACCCTGAGGAGATCCAGAAGGTAGAGGCTTCCCTGGAGCCAGGGAGGGATGGTGCTGGCAGGGCCTTGCCTCTCCAAGGGTGCTGCTATGCATGGGGTTGGCAGTTGGTCCCCCGTACTGTCTTGGGCCCAGTTAATCACAGTTTGAGAATTCCCTGCCCCAGCTGGAGCAGCCCTCCAGGCTTGGCCTCTGCATCTGCTGAGTGGGTCTGCTCAAGGAAGGGATGTGGGATCTCTGGAGGTGCCCAGCTCAAGGGGTGTCAGGCAGAGCCAGCCATGTCCCCAGGATCACTCTTCAGCAATGCTCTGGAGAGTGGGAGGCTGCCGTGGTTTGGGAGTGGGAATGGCAAGGGTGGAGGTGACTCTAACCCAGAGCTTCTCTTGGCAGAACTACGACCACTTGTTCAAGGTGAATGACAAATCAGTGGGAGGCTCCTTCTACCTGCAGTCCAAGGTGAGCACAGGGAGGAGCAGAGCAGGGGCTGCACCTTCCCCTGCCTGGCTTTTGGGACAGGCAGAGCCTGGGTATACCCATGGATGAGGTGGGAAGGGGAGGGGGCACCCCATTCCTGTGTGTCGTCCCACCCTTCAGTGTCACCCTGTGTCCCACAGGTGGTGAGAGCCAAAGAGCGGCTGGACGAGGAGCTGCGCATCCAGGCCAAGGGTGACAAGGAGAAGGGGCGGAAAGCCGAGACGTGACTCCTGCCACCCCTGGCCCCTGTGTCCCTCACCCTTAACTTATAGGTAGCAAATAAACACCGTGTCCTCCAGCACCTGGCCTGGCTGCTCCACACCTGGGGAGGGACCAGGGACCTGCCTGCCCGGCGCTGCCCTGGAGGGATCGGCCCCTTCGAGGGGCTGTGTTTGCCTGGGGGAGGAGGAGGAAGAGGAGGCAGCTGGGGAAGAAGAGGTGTCCCCAGGGCGTAAAGGCTGCCAGGGCTCAAATGGCACTGGGGGAGGCTGCAGGAGCTATTTTTGGTGGGGAGGTTGGATGCTCTTGGTTTGAGTGCACGGCTACCTCTGGCTCCATACCCTGGGAGTGCTGTGCCGTAACCTTCTCCCAGTGTGGATGACTGCTGCGTCGGGGTGAGGGGCTGTGAGGGGACACCCTGTGGCTGTCCCCACCTGCAGCTCTCCCTGCAGATGCTGGGAGGGTTTCACTGGTGCTGAGGCCACCTGAGCAGGAGCATGGGGACACGGCTGGGGGTCAGGCAGGGCCAGCCCTGCCCCCAAGGTCATACTCGTCCCCTCCTTGCACCCCTCCGTCCCCAGCACGTGGTTGCCGTTGCCACCACAACCACGGACTGAAACAGGAACTTACTTCAACTTCACTTTATTGTTTTCTTAATAAACTTCCTCTCCCCTGGACGAATATAGTGTTACAGTCGTTAGCTTATCTCGTACTTGTGCAGTCCTTACACGCTACGCTAACAGCGATGGAGCCCAACAGGAGGAAAATAAAAACAACCCAGAAACTACGATAGAAAGGCACTTCGAGACCGTTAAAATACTGATGTCCTGGAATGTGCAACAACAAACCGACGAGGAGCGAGGAGACGTTTCACCGGCCGGGGCGGCCTGGTCGAGGGCCCGCAGCCATGCTGGGCTAGGGCAGCGCCGGGCGGCCGCCGGTGAGGGCAGGGAGACCGGCTCCCTGCGGGGCACGTGGGGCTCCTTCAGCACGGAAGGGCGGCACTGGGGAGACCCCCACGGCTCGGAGCGAGCGGGGCGCGTGTCACCCCCGGGGGAGGCTCCGAGCTGCGCCCGCGCTGAGGCTGGGCACGCTGCCCCACGGCCGGGGGCTCACCCGGGAGCATCCCACCGCTGCATCCCGAGGAGCGGCTGCCCGGCAGCCGGTGCCGGCCGTGCCCGCGCTGCCCACATGCGCTCGCGGTGCGTGGTTAGGTATGAACGTAGCTAGAGGGGGGCTGTGCCCCGGCGAGCAGCACACGCGGCCGTGTGCCTTGTCACGGGAGGGCCGGAGAGGCGGCGGGACGGGGGCGGCCGTGGGGAGGGAGAGGGGGAGGACGCGGGCGGGCGCCGGGCCGGCGTGCCCAGCCAGCTGGGCCCGGCACGGGGTGCCGTGGCTGCGGCACCGCCCGCGGCCGTGCCGGCCATGCGGGGTGGGACGGCACAGCCGGGCACAGCTCGGGGCTGCGGGAGCGGGTGGTCCCCCGGCTGTCACCCCGCTGTCCGTGCGGAGGGAGCCTGGGGGCTGCAGCCCCCCACAGCAGCACCGAGGCCTCGGGCAGGGAGACGCCGAGTCAGCGGAAGCAGGAGAGCCCAAGCGGGACCCTGTCGGAGCAGGGGGCTGGTCGAGAAATAAATAGCGGCGTGTCCGGCTGCCCAGGGCCGGGGCGGGGGGACCCCCCTGTGCCCCACCTGTCCCCAGCACGGGGTCGCAGCCGACTCCGGCCGCCGAGGGATTATTGCTTTTCTCAGAAGAGTCCGTTCTTCTTTCGTGACGGGTAAAAGCACGAGCGAGGCCCCGCCGGGGCTGCAGGGGGAGGAGGGGGGTCATGGCCCCGGTCCCCAGGGAGCGAGATCTGCCCACGGGGCCGGCGGCTGACCCCGGGCATCGTCGGGCCCCTCAGTTGACAGCGGCGGGCTTGAGCAACAGGGAGCCGGGGGGGATGAGCACCCAGCCAGGGGGCAGCGCCTCGGGGCTGGCCCCCGAGCTGACACCGGCCGAGAGGTCGAGCACGGCCCCGGGCAGCAGTGCCAGGCTCTCGGGGGGCACCCGCGGCCGCCCCGGCTCCGTCCTTTCGCCCCTCTCCTTCCGGCTCTCCTGCCCCTTGCCCGCCTTGGGCGGCCGCCCTTCAGCCCCGCTGCCCTTCTCCCCCTCGGCCTTGGCCCCGCCGGCCAGCAGCGACATGACGGGGAGCCCCAGCCCCGCCGCGAAGGGCGAGGGCAGCAGCGGGCTCTTGGCCAAGTTCAAGGGGCCGCCGTTGAGGGGCAGGACGGGGCTGGGCAGAGCGGGCAGGGCGCCCGCAGCCCCGCAGCCCAGGGCACTGAGGTCGAGCGGAGCCGGTGCCAAAGGGATGGGCAGCGCCGGCAGCCCCGGCGGAGCGAAGAGGGCGGCGGGGTTGGGGATGACGAGCTGTGCCCCGTTAACGTAGGGCACCTCTGCCGAGCCCAGGGGCGTTTTGGGAGGCGGGTGGACCTTGAGCATCTCCGGGTGGTCGGGCGACACAAAATGGCCGTGAGCTTTGATGTGCTTGCGGAGGGAGCTGGGGTCGGTGTAGCGCTTGTGGCAGCCCGGCATCTTGCAGGAGTAGGGCTTCTCCACGTAGTGGGTGCGGGTGTGCTTGAAGCGGTCGCTGGAGTTGGAGTAACGCTTGTTGCAGCCTTCATAGGGGCAGATGTAGGGCTTCTCACCTGTGAGACAGCACCGGGTCTGCCGGGAGGCACCAGCCCTGCCGTGTCCCCTGTGTCCCCCCGAGCCCCGGCTCCCCCAGTGAGGGCAGTGCGGGGGCTGTGCTGACCTGTGTGCGAGCGGTTGTGGATTTTCAGGTTCTCCAGGCGGGAGAAGCTCTTGTTGCAGGTGGGGCAGCGATGCGGCTTCTCGTTGGTATGCGTCCGGATGTGGATCAGCATCTTGTACCTGCCGGGATTGGGGCAATCACAGAATCATGGAATGGGTTGGGTTGGGGAGACCTAAAGCTTGTATCATTCAAACCCCCTGCCATGGGCAGAGACATCTTCCACCATCCCAGGTTGCTCCAAGCCCTGTCCAGCCTGGCCTTGGGATGTTTCCAGGGATCCAGAGGCAGCCACAGCTTCTCTGGGCACCCTGTACCAGGGCCTCTCCACCCTTACACGGAACAATTTCCTCCCAATATCCCATCTAAATCTCTCCTCTTTTAGTTTAAAACTGTTCACACTTGTCCTGTCACCATCTGCCCATGGAAGCATCAGGGAGAGAATGTTAGGGAGGGGGTCAGCCCTGACTTCCAGGGCAAGTCCTTGTCCCCATGCCTGGGCTATGTGGTGGGAGAACAGGGACATCCAGTCATCCAGCCCCCCCAGGACCTCGCACCCTGCATGAGAGAGAGGGAGGGAGGGAGGCTTCCCCTGTACCTCCCCAGTACTGGGCTCCTGCTTCCCCACAGCAGGCCTCCAGAGACCCCCTGGAGCCCCCCTTGCCCACCTGGCATTGAAGCCCCTGCCATGGCGGGCACAGCCCTCCCAGTGGCAGCAGTACCCCGCGTCCTTCTCAGGTTTGACGTGGAAGTCATTGACGTGGTCCACCAGGTCTTGCAGGAGATCAAAGAACTGGTTGCACTGTGGGCAGGAGGCTGGGGGTGAGGGAGCCCAGCAGGGTGGGCACCAGGGGGGCCAGTCCCCCCATCATGGCTAGGACCTGCCCCCCATCCCACCCCAGCTCCCACATGCACCCTGCGTGCAGCAGCACCAGTATTTGGGGAAAAGGAAATGGCCCTTTTCATGACCCCCAGCCCCATATCACCCCCCAGCATCTCTACACAGCGCCCACCTCCCCATCACCACCTTTCCAGCCCTACTGTCCCTGCTTGGCCTCCCAGCCCCAGAGCTCTGCCATGGCCTTCCAGCCCCATGTCCTCTCCCCAGCCCCAAAATTCCCTTGCATGACCCCCATCCTTGCAATGGCCATGTGATCTCCCAGCCCTTCATCACCACCTCCAACCCCTCAAAGCTCTCACACACGCCCACCATAACCCCCCACGGCCCCCAGCCCTCCCTGCTGACCTTGGACCAGCGGCAGACGAGCTGCTTGGGCAGGGGCAGCTCGGGGGGGAGCCGTTTCTCCTTGCTGGGGGGCAGGAAGGTGGCGGGGGGCAGGTGCAGAGCCCCCCCAGCCCCCAGCGGCAGAAAGAACTGGAAGGAGCTGGGGAGGCCATCAATGTAGCGCAGGGACTGGAAATCCTGGAGCAGAGTCCAGATGGAGAAGCGGTAGGGGACAGGGCCAAGGTGGATGGAGACCACCAGAGACCCCCCCCAGAGATTCCTCCCAGCCCCCCAGGAACCTCAGAACCTCCCAGAGACCCCCCCCAGAGATCCCTCCCTGGAGATCCCCCCATGCTCCCCAGAAACGCCCTAGATCTGCAACCCCCCTTCAGGGACCCCAAAACCCCAGAGACCCCCAGAGACACCCCGGGGATACCTCTTGGGGTCAGGGGCCAGGGAGGCCAGGCAGGACATTGACCCCGGGCTGTGTGTACACCGGCAGCACCGGGCACGCTGCCGAGGTCGGGAGCGCCATCCGGGCACAGTCCCCATCGCTGGGGACACCTCGGGGGCCCACGGCCATACTTACGTGTGGAGTGAGAGGGCCGGGCAGGTCCCCGCTGCCCTGGCGCTCAGGAGACAGCGAGGCACTGCCAGCCGGAGACTCCCCCCCGGAGCGGGGCGACAGGCTCAGGTCCACCACCGGCACGGGGGCCGGGAAGCGTCCATCCCGCGGCTCCACCAGCCTGGAGTGTCCCAGGAGCCCGGGCGACGGAGAGGCTGGCACGGCCCGGCGACCCCCCCGGCTGCCCCCTCGGCCATCCCCGGCCGGCGGGGTGTCCGGGCGCTGGGGAGCGCGGGGTCGAGGGCCGGAGGGGCCCCGCTTCTCGCGGGCAGCCCGCAGCTTGGAGATGCTCAGCTTGAGGTCCAGGGGCTCCTCCAGGGAATGCATGGTGCCGGGGTGGGCTCTGCGGAGGACACCCAGAGGTCACTGCAGGGCTGGGAGGCACCAGTGTCACCCAGAGCATCGCCCCGGCCCGGCCCCATGGCAATGCCCGCTCTGCTCCGGGCTGGAGGACACGGTGCTGGCACGGAGACCGCGCCGTCCCTTCCGGCTGCCCTGCCGCGGCCCCCTCCCGCAGCGGGCAAAGGGCAGGGCATGGCACCGAGCCCCCCCCCCCACCCTGGCCCTTCGGTGTCCCCAGTGTGTCCTCTCCGTGTCGCCGGCACAGCCCCTTGGCCCATGACCAAACCTTGCCGGGGATTGCCAAATCCCCAGGGCACCCGCGGCGCTGGAGCTGTGGTGTCCCCATTCCGCCCCCCCTCATCCGTTCATCCATCCATCCGTCCGACTGTCAGTCCCCGCGGGCCTGCCCCAGCGAGGCCTTTCCCAGCGGCAGAGGAGGGCGGTGGCGGCCACCAGCCCGGCGGTGACCCGGGCGGCCGAGCCCGCTGGCCCCAGCCCCGGAGGCGGCAGAGCTTCCTCCCCCGCCGGGGCCCCTTCCCCGCCGGCCAACGCCGCTGCTGCCGCTGCTGCCGAGCAGGGGCTGCCGGCCGCACGGCGTGGCATGGAATGGCATGGAATGGCACAACACAATGCCACCCTCGTGGCTCGGCCGCCGCACATCTGGCGGGCAGCTGAGAACGGGCAGCTCGGTGCAGCAGAGAGCGCCCGAGCCAGAGCCGATGCCGTCCCCCGGCTGTGCCCCCGCGGCCACCCGCATCGCCCAGGGCAGGGTGGGGGCGGCCGAGGGGCCGTGTCGGGGGGCACGGCGCACCCAGCACACGTGGCAGCGGGGGGGGCCCCCCTCCATCCCCACCCCGCCCCGGGGGGCCCGTCCCCCGCCCTGCCCCGCCGGAGGGGCCCCCCGCGCTGGCGGGGGTCCAGCCCGGCTCAGACGCTGAGGAATGCGGAGGAGCCGCGGGGGGCACGGGGCCCGGGCGGCGGAGCGGGGGACCCCCGCCTGCACCCCTGTGCTGGCCGAGGGGCCGGCCCCAGGGGGGTTCCTGTTCCAGGCTCCCAGGGTGGGAGGAGCTGCCCCACAGCATCTCATCACCCCGAGGCTCCCGCGCCCGTGGGGTCAGCCCCACAGTCGGGTCCCTCCTCTCCAGTGGGGGGGTCCCGGCCTGAGGATCCACCTCCTCCCACCGCTGTGGAGGCCGCCCCATCTCAGCGTCCCATCTCCTGGGACAGGGACACTCACTGAGATTTCCCGGCCATGGGACCTGCCCACAATGGGGCCCTTCCCCTCTGGGGGGTCCTCCCCCTGCGCCCCACTGCAGGATGTGCCCACGGGGTGTCTCCACCCTGAGCCCCACCATGGTTCTCTGGCTCCAGCAACCCCCCTGTACCCCACAGCCTGGTGGCAGAGCTCGGGGACAGACAGACACAGGGGCAAGACCCCACAGCTGGGGTGTCACAGCAGGACCCCCAGCCCAGGGAGTGGGACAGGGTGCTGGCAGCACCCCAGCGACGGTGGTCCCGCAGTGGGGCCAGGCAAGGCGTCACTGCTGGTCCCACCACGACGGTCCTGTCCTCACGTCCTCGGGGTAGGGAGGCTGGGGGGTCCCGGTGCAGGCGCGGCTGGGTGGGGACCGCAGCCATCCCCGGGCGGGACGAGTGGGAAAGGGGCCTCCAGCCGCTGACGCCAGGGCTCCCAGCGCGGCCGCGGGCGGGCGAGCAGGCGGCTGCCAAACCACGCGGCCTCGGGAAACGGGGCGCCGCGGGGGCCCCGCCGGGATGGGGACGGGGACAAGCCCTGCGGTGGCTTGGCCGGACGCCCCAGCACCTGCGGCCCCCGCGCGAGGCCCCTGCCCGCTCCTGCCTGCCCCTGCCTGCTCTCCCCCCATGGCCTCTCCTGCCCGCGCCAGGCGCTGCCAGCCCAGCCCCAGCCCAGCTTCCCCCCCGCCACACCAGTTCAAACCAGTTCGTCGCGGGGCTGGGCCCAGGGGCTTCCCAGTCGGGGTGGGGGCCGCTGGGATGGAGCCCGGGCGCGGGGAGAGCCCCCCCATCCCCACCAGCCAGGCTGGGGTCCCTTGGGCCCCCCACACTGCCTGGCCGCCGTCACGGCTGGGGGACCCGGGGTGACCCCGGTGCAGCCGGCGGGGTGCCAGGTCTCCAGGCTGCTGGCATTGCCGGGGTGTCGTGTATCCCCCCTCCAGCCCCAAACCCGCCAGGAATAGCACAGAGGGACCGCGGGGCAGAGGCTCCCGCGGCGCGGTGGGCTCAGGGATGGCGGCGGTGAGGGATGTCAGTGCCATCGCCAGGGGATGGTGACCCCGGGGCTCGGGGAGTGGGAGCGGTGCCAGCGCTGCAGGCAGCGCTCGGTCTCCGCCGCCGTGGCAATTGGCAGCGGCAGGCTGGCACCGTCGCGACGGGGGGCAGTCCCTGCAGCCCCCCGTGCCAGGGCAGCGTGGGTGGGTTGGCAGGATGCAGGTCATTGTCCCCACGGCTGCTGGCAGGACACGGGCGCCCGTGGGACCCGCCATCGCTGCTCGTCCCTCTGCAGATGGTGCTGGCACTGCCACAGCCACTCCTCACAGGAGCCCACCGGTGCCCGACGGATTTGGTGGGGGGGGGGTCACATCCTGCTGGTACCTCCATCTTGTCACTGTGGCCCTCCAGCACCCATCACCCCATGGCAGCCGGGCTGACGGCAGCTGCCAAAGGTGTCCCCAGGAGTGGACATGGCTGTGGTCCCAGAGCTGAGGCCAGTGCCATGGTGCCCCCTTCTCGGGCATGTGGGGATCCTGGCAGACGGCTGACACCAGCCCGCTGCCACCCCGGGAGCAGCCCCACAGCAGTGCCGTCAGCACCAGGGCCCCGGCCAC
Source organism: Nicator chloris (assembly GCA_013400495.1). Classification (NCBI taxonomy): domain Eukaryota; kingdom Metazoa; phylum Chordata; class Aves; order Passeriformes; family Pycnonotidae; genus Nicator; species Nicator chloris. The sequence continues at coordinate 42,061 of WAAE01012745.1, forward strand.
CCCTGCCTGGGGACACAGCTGGAGCAGGCGGGGACAGCAGCGGGGTGGTCCCCAGCACACAGCGGATCAGCACCCTGGGTGCGGCAGCATCGTGGGGATGGGGGCACATGGGGAACCCTGTGGGGGAGGTGGTGACAGCAGGGTGACAAAGGCACAGGGAAGGGGAGGTGTCCACTGGCTACAGGGTTTCTCCATGCTGGTCAGGGAACGAGCGCCTGCAGCAGTGCCTAGGGACATCGGGGACAATCTGTGGTCCCCGCTGCTGGCATCTCAGGGAGGGGGGTCACACCGTCCTAGCCCGCAAAACACCCCGCCATGGCACAGCCTGGGCTTGGCCACCCCACGCCTCAGCCCAACGAGGCCGTGGGATTGTCACCCCCCGTGGTGGGGACTGTCACTTCTCATGATGGGGATCGGGAGCTCCTCGCGAAGGGGACCGGGGTGACGGGTGACAGCCGGGCGGTGGCACCGCCGGCGCGGGACCGGGATGGGGTCGCCCTGCACCCCACACCCACTGCCACCCTTTCTCCCCTCTCGCACCATGGGGACACTGGTGTGTCCCCGGAGGTGGCCGCAACCGGGCAGAGCCACCCAGCACGTCCCCCGCCGCAGCCCCCGCCCCACGGCCAAGGTCAGGACACCCGCCCGGGTTGCGGGGGTACGGCGGGTGACGGCCACCCCCCTGGCACCCACGGGGCAGCGGGGAAGCCCCCTCTCTTCGTCTCCTTCGGGGGTGCGGCAGGGCCACGTCCCCCCCAACCTGCTCCCTGGGCGGGGGGGCTGCAGGTGCCAAGGGACCCCCCGCACCCCCAGGAGTGGCGGGGACGGGGCTCCCTGAAGGGTCCCCCCTCCCACCGGCGGTGGCAGCATCCTCCTCATCGTCCTCCTCCCCTCCGCGATGCCCGGAGCGCGATCGTACCTGCGGCGGGGGCTCAGCGCCGGGCGGGAAGCGGGGCGGGGTGCGGGGCTCGGCGGAGCGGGGCCCCCCGGGGCCGGTGCCGGGGCCGGTGCGGGGCGGCCGGGCCGC
>WAAE01012746.1:0-25528 GCA_013400495.1 Nicator chloris
CTTTTTTTTTTTTTTTGATCTGTAGGGTATACCTGGAAATCCAGGGGAAAGAGGACCTCCTGGAAAACCTGTATGTAACTTCATTTCTGTATTACATCTTCCTTTTAACTCAGTTTCCAACTGTACACCTCACCTCAGAAGTCCACTTGGGTGCTTTTCCACTGTTGTTTTTCCCAGCAGAGCAGTAGGAAAAAGACTAAAACACACTAAAGGTTTAGTGAAGGCTTTGGAATGGTGTGACAATAACTGGATATTCTGCATGTAAATAAAAGCCAAAATTTTAAAGGCACTTCCTTAGCACCACTGTGCAGTACCCTCAGCAGGAATTCATCTCAGGTGTGATGAACAGCATTGATAAGGTAGGGTGGGAAGTTCAAGTTTGGCCCAGTGAGTCCTAGACAGGACAAGGGAAACCAGTGAGAATCCATGAGCATGTTCAGGAAAAAGTCTCATGTTTTGATACCTCTTAAAATTGCCTGAAATAATGAATTTCTCATTCCACAGGGTTCCCCACCCCTGCTTACTCCAGAGGACATAAATCTCCTAGTAAAGGTAATCAGCCTTTAATAAGAGTGGGAGTTTATCTCTCTGTTTGATTCAGGCCTGACTAACACTCTGTGATGACAAAGTGTCTGAACTACAAATGCAAAAGGTGTCTTTAAATTCTCTTTTAAAGCTCAAGACTTGCAAATGTCACACTGGTATTGGGACACGAGCTCACACTGGAGTTCAAAATCCTTTCCCCAGCAGTGAAATGACCTACAAAATTCTCTGTAAGATCTCTGAGACTTTCTCAACCCTTTCTGAGGCATTCCTTCCCAAGGAGAAATAAACATTATCAAGTTGCATTATCTAAACCAGAAAATGGAAACCATTTTAATAAAATGCTGGATTTTTTTCACCTACACATTCAACAGTGATTGGAGTAATTTTGGTTAACTGTGGGTGAAAATTTAGTTTGCATTGTGAATCTAAAAGGATGTAGGTAATTAACCCCAGAAGTACCTGTGCTTCAAAAGTGATAATTTGTCTGCCTTTACTCTCCATGTAGGGAATTGTCTGAGAAATTAGTCAGTCTTTGATAGGCTCTGACAAAAATCTTTACAGGTTTACATGGGCTGAGTTGTGAGTTTTTTAAACTGCCTTGAGAGCCCATGGCATGAGGTATGTTATTGATTAAAATAAACTAAAAAAATTACCTTCTTTTACTGACCACATTAACCAAAGGACCCTTTTAAGATTGCTGCTCTGAAATTGCTCTTCACTGAAGAGCTGTCTTTGTTTTGAGGAGCCCAATATTGTTCTGGAGGCTTCACTGTAAGGTATTGTTTGGGATTTTTGATCTGGACAAGAGCAAGAGACTCATTCTTGGGTATAGGATGTCACTTTGATGTTCTTTCATTCTTTTTTCCTTTGCTTATATTGTGGTTAAACATATTTGTGCATTTTTTTTCTGCTTGGTATTTTTTCACTCCACACTTGGTACAGAAAGCAACACTTTGAAATCCCAGATGAAATTAGTGCTCTGCTGTTATGGGTGTTTCTCAAGCACTTACAGTGTAAATTGATCAATATGGATGTAGGCACTGACACTCATAAAGACAATTTACCCCACAGTTTTGCAACAGATCATTGACAGAGTTGGGTGTTGTAGCTCCTGACTCTAAACCTGATGATCTATTTTGTATTATGCTCTTATGGGCAGGATTCCCTCGCCTTTTACTGAAAGGAGTCTGCCTTTGAAATGGAAGTGTCATACATGGATTCAATTTCCTGAGAATAGCTGGAATGTAAAGACTGCTGAGAGGTTTGGAAGGAGGGAGGTTTGGAAGGAGGGAGGTAATGCTTCTCCCTGATAAAATTTAGTCAGGACACTCACTTGGTATTCACAAACTCCATTGGACGAGTTGTCCTTAGCCAAGCTGGCTGCTGAATAATTTCCCCTGCAGAACTCTTTCTGACATTGTGTTGCACCAGATTTTTCCCTAGAAACCTGCCCTCTAAGCAGTAACACAGATCTTTCAGACTGGAGCACACACAGGCTTCTAGTGGTCTTGTAGATTCAAACCAATGTTTTTCTTGATAGTCTTGCTAGTCTTCTTCTGACCTCCCCATCAGGAAGAGCTTTTCCTTGGTTTCCTGATCCTGGATGACCAATTAGGACCTAGAGCTGATAGGAAACTTCCCATGGGAGCACATGTGAGCTCAGCTGCTGACCCTCACCCTGCTTCACGCTGCCCTCATTGGGGTTCTTTAGGGCAAATTCACCTCAGTCCTGAGGTGAAACAGCAAAGGTTTAAGAATTATACCAGCACCACAGTGCTGCATTCATAGTGGGTGTCCACAGAGTCTGCTAAGTGCCTGCAGCCTATTGCTGATGTGTTTTTCCATGTTCTCTCCCAGGATGTGTGCAGTGAGTGCCCTCCTGGCCCCCCAGGACTGCCAGGCATCCCAGGTTTCAAAGGGGATAAAGGTCTCCGAGGACCACCCGGCAGAGATGGGCAGGATGGCAAAATGGTAAGAGAGCTGAGGGAGTGACCACACCTTGGATGTGCTGTGACCCTGTTTTTCTATTAATATGGTTTCTTATAAGATGGTTAATTATTTTTTTCTTTTTTTCATCAACAACCTGCTGAATCTTTTTTAGAGGCCTGTGGTTTCAAAGAACTAAATTAGTGTTTACCTCTGCCTCTTGTGCATTGCAGGGCATTGCTGGTCCCAGAGGTCCTCCAGGCCCACCTGGGCTCGATGGCCCAAAGGTTGGTTGGTTTTCTTCTGTTGTCTAATGAAAACTTATTTGCCACTAATTAGTCACCCTAATTATTTTGGGAACAGGTTACCCAAAGAAGTTGTGAATGCCTCATCTCTGGAAATGTTAAAGGCTAAGTTGGATAGGATTTTGAACAACTTGATTTAGTGGAAGGTGTCCCTGCCCATGGCATGAGGGATTGTTTCACTTTCATTGTGTCTTCTACCATCCCTTTGCTCACACACAGACAGGCAGACACATCTAAAGGGCCTGATTCTTGATGTTGAATTTCACTACATTGATGGATAGATTTGAGAGTAAGTTTCAACTCAAATTAGGTGAGAAAGAAATTAAAGCCTCAGCAGTAGTCACTGTAGCTGTTCCTCTCCTTTTTGAATTTTACGTGTTGGAACCCCTTACATTAAGGCTGCAATGGGCTGCTGGGCTCAAAACACACCATCTGCCCTGGTGGTCTTAGCCAAAAACTCCAAATATTTCCTGAAACATGTTACAGGAAAAACTTCTTCTTTTAGCTATATGCTCCTGCTTCGTGGTCTAGGACATAAAACATAAAACTTCCCTTGTTTGAAGTATTCCAATAATGTCACATTTCAAGCATTTCCCATAAAGAGGGCTGTCACCAGTTTGCTCATGATGCCAGTGCCTGGCCACAATTAAAACCTTTACAGCTGCCTAATGTGAAATAAATCAAAACAAATCAATGGAGGGAGAGATAAGGTGATTTAATGATCAGCCACAGTTTCCTCCAGACATCCTTTCACTACTGACTTACTGTCTAAAATAGCTCCTGCTATTTTAACATCTTTGTATTTGCACTTGTTAGAGTGCAGGACAAGCTAATAGAGTTTCATGAATTAATTTCATATCTTGCAATTAAAAGTGTGGTGGGGAGAGCAGCACAATCTCAAAAGTAAACATAAAGTTTATCAAAATGAAAGTATGTTCGAGGATAAAATTTACAAGAGCTTAGTAACCCATAAAGCCAATAACTGGCAGAAATGCCAAGCAATCTGAGACATACCACATCTGCTGCTTTCTTATATGTCATGAGAAAACAGGGATTTAGGCAGCAAGAATGGATAGTAAGGTGAAATAACATGATCAATTTCAAACTGTACATTTGCATAAAGTCAAATCAAGTATCTGATAAGTAATCTAACTTGAATTCAATAAAGAGTTCTCAAAAAAGAGAAATTAAGAAAAGGTAAACAAGTATTGTAATACCCCTGGGAAGGAGCAAACACAAAGACAGTCTTTGTGACTCTTTTCTACATATCTTAGGAGGATCCTTGCAGTGGAAGGCCCAAATTGCTCTGCACTTTTTACTCTGTGGTATATTGTCCTTACCAACACCTATTAGGTCCCTCTCTGAAAGAAGAGCAGTAGAACTGCAGATCTTTGCTCATGAGCAGCTTCATTCCTTCTGGTCATATGAATTAATGCTCTTTTATTAATAAATACCAACCCTCTTTCTCCCCCTTGTCTCCTGGCTCTCATGTAGTAAACCAGTGTATTATTTCCATGGGCAGCAGTTCATTATTGGTTTGTGCTTGGTTCACACCTTGTTCACCATTAGCTCAGTAATTTTCACTGTCTTGTCTCACTGTAAGCACTGATAATACAGATAAGTACAGCACTGATAATGCAGACTTGCACATTGGAGTTAGCTGTCTCTGTCCAGTGTGTCTAGAACAGAAAGACAGAGAAAGAGGGGAGCACTTTCTGGGTATGAATTTTCTGGCTGCACCTTAGAAATGCTGGTTTTATTGCTGTTGTCCCCAAAGGGTGTGGGTACCTTTGTTGGGCCAGATGATTCTTTATAAAGATGTGATTTAGTGAAGTGCCTAACAACCTGCTTGGTCTTTAGGGATCTGTAATTCCTCTTTATGCCTATGATAATAAAACATTAAAAACCAGCTATGCTGGGTCCACTCAAAGGCCATTTTCCACATATATTCCTGGCTCCAGCACTGGTAGTGAAAGTCTAGAGCAGAATTTAAGAGGAGGACAAGGAGGGCTCAGTCCTGATTCTTGAGTTTTATTCTTGAATGTCCAAGTGCTTTATGAGAGAGGTCGAAAAGCTGTCACAACACTGAATCTCATTGACTTCCAATGGCTCTTTTTTTATTACCAGGGTGCTAAAGGAGACCGTGGCATGACTGGGGAAGTAGGAGAAAAAGGTGAACAGGTAAAAACAATGTGCTTTCCAGCAGTGTTGCCACTGTGGTTGTTCCTTCATCAGTAACTCCTATGATACCTGTACAAGAGCACCCTTCTTAGAGGCAGAACAGGAAGATGGGAGCTCTTCATCACTGACAAACCACAAATGGGCTCTGCCAAAGAGTAGAACCACAGCAATCCTCCACAGACTTCCATCCTCATCTCCAATAAAAACTTCCCAGTACCATCTGTTTCCTCACCTCTCAACTGAATGCATTAAATTCTCTACATTACCTAACCCTTACTCATTTCCTTGGATAATCCCTAGATGATTTCCAGGAGTTCAGGTGTCTTTGGGTTGAAAAAGCCAGTGTATCTATGTGTCTTAGATGATGAATGTAGGGAGGACCACTTTTAGGAGGGACTGAGATGTCACAGGAAAGATGAGAATGGTTTAAATTAAACTTTCATAGTTAATTTTGCCAAGGGCTGAGTCACTGGTTTAAGGTGCAAATCAGCACCTCCTCAATGACATTTTTAGGACATTTTAAGCAGGCTTGGTTTCCCAACTGACCTTCTGTCTTGTGCAATTCAACAATATCTGCTCTCATCTTCCATTCACATAGACTAAAATATGCATGGGAAAAAGTACACCTGAATTTTAACTATGTTTTTTCTGAAATGCATGCTTTAGAAACCAAGGTTTCACTTTAAAAAGCCATGGATCCTTATTCTCTTACAACCAGCTTTCTGTGAATTGACTCGTTTTGGTGTTATCTCACAATAATCAGCAGTTAACTTTTACACAAGTACATATGTGACTAATGCATAAAGAAAGTCTCTGTTTTCATTCTGCAGGGCCATCCTGGAATGCCTGGTTTCTCAGGGGCTCCTGGAAACCCTGGTCCACCTGTAAGTTCCTCTGCTGCAAAGATGGTCCTGTAGTTTCTTGCTAATAAAGGGTGCTGCAAGCTCCATGTGGTGGAAAGGACCATTCCCATCTGTGCATTGAATTTGCATTTTTCAGTGTGTTCCTAATGATCCCCTGAGTGTGATAGAGTTCCCCTGTCATGGTAATTGGTATTTAATACATTGGCCACTTTCCACTGATTGCTTCAACTGATTCTGTAAATTGTTGCTAAGCTTCAGTTGCTCTCTTTATACAACACAAAGATGATGATGAAAACTCTTCCATAGGGACTATTTAGTACATGTATAGGTGCTTTCCTGTATGTGGAATAAGTTGTTAGTCTAGAACTAGCAGATCCAAGAGCATTTTAGTTCTCAATTTTACGCAGTGGTATGAGACTGGATTTTCTCCAATTTTCATGTTGTGTGAGTTACTTTTGAATTAAAAGGCTTTTTACACATTCCTCTCCATCACAGTTCTTCTCATTCTTAGTTCTGCTCTCTCCATGCATAAAATTATGCTTCTTTGTATTTAAGAAAGGGTGATAGTGCAGAATCAGGGCTGAAATCACTTGGCTCTCCTGCTGGGAATATCTCTGCTTTGGTCCCTTCAAGTTTGGGATTTTTTTCTTAGTCAAGGACTTTTCTCTCCAAACCACCTTTCATTGCCCAGAGTCATCCCTGCTCATATTGCTGCTTACAGTGCAGTTTGACTCTGCTATGCTGAGGGTGTGCCACCTTCATCTGTTCTGGGGATCAGCACAGCCTGAATTCACATTGCACTGACTAAATGACAGGACATACCAGAAAAGGGGGGTTAGGTTAAAATTCCGTGTTCAGATGGTAGCAGTGCCTAAAGGATGCTGGATGCTTTGCTGCTGGGACAACACATGGACTTGCTTTGTGGGTCATTTGAGCTCCCATGAGCATTATTTTAGGAGAAGTTAATAACAGACACATTTGCTGTATCTCTGTTAACCTAATACTGCTACAACTACAGAGCTGTACCAGTGGGATTAAAACACTTAAAATTGTCCTATGAGACCTCCTGAACAGACTCACAGCCAAAGGAAAAGTGCAAAGTAAAACTGAGCCTGTCAGAACAGAGCAAAATGTGATGTCACCTAGACAATTTTGTTCTTCAGCTTTTGCTGACTTTTCCCTGTGTCTGCATTGACTTGTGGCTCCAGGAGTTTGCCTGCCAGAGTGTGCTTTGTAACTTCTGTTCTCCCATAATTGCTGTTCTTCAGCGTTATTTTTGTCATGATTGTATTTTTCCTATTCGTCCCCTGATTTCAGAAGGAAGAGCCAAGACCAAACTCAAATATCAGACTATTTCTGGCTTTGGAGGCTGATTGAGTGCAGAGGTTGGCACTGCTTTTCAGTGATGAATGAAGAAATGGAATGAATGTTGAGCTGAGTGATTAAAGAAAGCTCCAGAGTTGCCAGCTGTGGTAGGGAATGTGTTGACAAACATATAGAATGCATTAATCATTCAGGTTGTTTCTGCTTTATTTTGTTTAGGGATCAGATGGGGCACCAGGACCAATAGGACCAGCAGGAAACCCAGGAGACATGGTATGCTCTGAGCTCTGTGCTTGACTGCTGGCTTCACCCAGGTTTTGGTCTGTGAAGTAAAGCTGAGCTGGCAACCAAGTAACGTCCTTTGAAAGGTCCCCAAAGCATTCAGCCTGCAAGTAAAACCTCCACAAATAACCACAGATTATTGTTTTAGCACTTTTTTTACCCACCAAATGAAATTCCAAGTTAGCCAGAGGATAGTCCAGCCCATGGGATCTCTATGGAGGTTTTTGTACCTCTTGTCTGTCTGTCCTTGCTATTAACATCTCTTAGCCTCCAGAACAGGATTTCTAAATCTGTTAGGATGCTTCATGACCTAAGGCTAATACCTGAACTGTGTGGGGATTATCAAAATATAACCAGCAACCTGTTGAAGGTTGTCACAGCACACATGCACGTCTCAGCATGTGTTACATGCTATGTGTTACACTATTTCCTGGTACTACCAAAAATACCAGTACAGCTATAACCTTTGAGAAGCCCATGAAAAATTTTGGCACTGCTGTTTCATTTGAAGGGTTTTCAGATGCTGCTTTATGATAATGTGTCAGAAAACCCTGGGAGAGACAGGTAATATGAGTGATTCTAACTTCAGTTTGAAAAGTTAAAAACGAACCTTCCCTGAAGAATACCCCCTTTGAGTTGGAAGAGTTTAAGATTGTGTAATTCCATGATGAATTTCTAGAGCGAGGTTTCCTAAGGGACAAGGTGCCTTCTGCAAAGCCATTTCACAACCTGAACTTCATCAGAAGTAAACAGTGATGGTCCTTCTGGTGGCTGATTATGAAATCAGGGAGCATTCTCAGAGAGGCCAGAGACAAGATGGACAGGCTGAAATTCCATTTCAAATGGATGATAAGGTTGTGGCACTGTGAAAGACCTGGAATGATATTGTCCAGTCCTGTGGAGTAAGGGGATTTCTTGGGACAGTCAGCAAGGCACTTCTTATAACTACTCATTTAGAAGGTATACAATATACATCTGTTTCTGGGCAGGACACCTCATCCAGAAAGTTAAGGATGAAATATTAAATATAATTAAACTTCAGGAAAAAATTACCAGTGATTTCAGTGTTTTCTTTATTTTTAAGAACTCATAGATAATACTGATTTTTCTTATGTGAAAAGAGAGTCATCCATTCCAAACTAGAAGGAGTTCAAGAAAACCTCATAGACTGTGTGACATGGGCTACAAAACCACCTTCTCACAGTTGTCCCGTGGCAGACTCTACATGTGATAAATCTTCATCTGACAGAAGCCTCTGGGGAGATTGCCTGACCCTCAGTGTTTGTTCTTTCTTTCCAGGGCAAAGATGGTCCCCCAGGTCCACAGGGCCCACCAGGGCTGCCTGGACTTCCAGTGAGTGTGATTAAGCTCCTTCTAATTCAGTACATTAAATTATTCATGCACATATAGGTATGTAAAACAAAGAGGTGACACTTCTGAGGTGTTTTGAGAGCCATGTGTGGTCTGTAGCAGTGTCATGCTGATGCAATGTCCTTGTTCCAGGACAGTGTGGATGCTGTATTTGATCACTTTAAAGCAAAGTGTTAATAACAATGTGAATCAGGACCGTTCCTTGCGTGTCTTCTCATTGGAAGAAATACTCTTAGAGCACAGAAATCAACTTACAGCTCCAGTGTAAGGGCACAGGGATTCAGAGGCTGGGACATTGACTTTCTCTGAATTCACAGTCAAAATGATTCCTTTGCATTGACTCAGGTTCAAGTGCACCTTGGGCATAGACTCCTTTCTTCTGGAAAATGTAACAGTACAACATTTTGGGAGGTTTTTAATCTGTCATAAGGATAGAGCCAGAGATAATTCTACTGTAAAGTAGCCTACCTGAATGAAGATAGTGGCATTATAATGATTTGTAACAGTTGGTTTTACAATCCTGATTTAAGACTGTTGGAGTGCTCGCCTTGCTGGAAAGGGAAATATTGCCATTTTGGAAAGGGAAGGAGGTTATGCTGTTACAGGGGTGTGGCAGGGAGAGGTTTATGACTGAGCTATAGAAGCAGGGAGGGTTTTGGATATTCAGGCAAACATAAACATGTCATGATGAGCAGAGTTTTCACACTGACAAACCCCCACCAATCTTCCTTATTGATTCTTTTTACCCTGTTTTGCATTTCATTTAACAGGGCATTGCTGGGAATGATGGCAAAGATGGCAAACCAGGATCTCTGGGGGAGCCGGTAAAGTAATTTAAAACTGTTTTGCTTAGGCAATCAGAAGCTGCATCCAGTTGTTGTTTTTGGAGCTGCCTATCTATGGACTCCTTAGGGGGAACAAGGAGCCTGTTTGCACGTCTGTTTTTAACACCAGAAGGACTGTATTGTCTTGAGCGATTTATAGGCATGACACACGAGCAATCTTGAAAAGAAACTGGGTTCTTTTACAACTACCATAAATACACTAAAACTTAGTGACTCCACTTTTACAGCTGTCTTAAACACTGCAGAGAAAGAAGGTTGTCTTGTAACATTAAGCCTAGTGATCCATCGTTTTGATAGAAGTTTATGGGGCATAAAAAGTTTAGAGGAGAAGTCTTTAAAGAAGCTTTTTTTCTGGATTGCTCTGAGACAGTTCTGTTGCCCAGAATTAGAGGGTTTATATTTGATTTTCTCTACTTAGTCTACACTTGCATTTGCTGAGGGAAAAAAGCTGAGCCACAAAGTTGTCAGCTAAAAGGCAATGTTAGTAAATTTGGCAGTGAATGTTATTTCTTGCAACTGTGTGTGTTACATGAAGAACTTGCTTCAAGTATCAGGCATTGCCAGCCTCTTTCTGTGACTTGTCAAATGAGACTTAGTGGTTCTGGGAACAGCCAAGTTCCCAGGCATTAGGACAACTGATAAGTAGAGGAATGCTTGTCACAGCAGCTGCAGATAGTTTGTGTTTGCAGCAAACCACCCCATTTCTATGTGCAGATGCTGATTTTGCATGTGCTGATTGGGTATTTGTGCAGCTCTGACACTGCAAACGTGCACCAGTCCAGAGCTGTAAAATGCCTCAGGACCTCAGAGTGCAGGTGACAGTGCAGGTATGTTTGGGAATGTCTGTCACTGCTGTTCTCCTTGCAAACTCACACTCTGCTGGACAAACCCTGGGCACTCACAGTTCTCAGTGATGTTATGTCTAAGGGAGAGGAGTGGGAAGTTTCAACAGCAGTGAGATGGGGCTCTCTCTGACATGAACATTGTTGTTTCCCACAGGGAAAGCCTGGAGAACAAGGGCTCCCAGGCCGGGAGGGTGCCCGAGGATTGCCGGTGGGTGCTGCTCTGAAGGGTTCCACCCACTCAACCCCCTGTGCTGTGGTCAGGGAGCATTTCTTGGGCAAATGAGGTTCTTTACTGATGCAAACATTGTGACTAAATAAAATACACATTAAATAAAATATGCAATAAAATATGTAAATAAGCAACAAAAATAGAACACAGACATTTCTGAATCCTTCACACATGGAGAAGAGTAAATCTCTTATCTAGAAATTAAAGCATGTAACCTCATGACACCCCTCCTCCAGAAGTCACAGCTGTAGCCCTTGTGTTCTGTTACACGTCCTCTGAAAGAGTGGGGACAGTAAAGTTTAGGGTTAAATAATATATTGCCTGGACACACCAGGGATATACAGACCAGAGCCTTGGTTTTACAGCTTAAGGAGCTTTGGAAAGCTTTTCCTGTGATGTGGCCCTGCCTAATTACTCCCTGGGACACAGCTGCTCCATGCTGACCAGTCCCCAGTAACTTTTGGCAACAAAACTGGAAAGGTTATTAAAGAAACAATGAAGCTAGAGTTTTCTTAGTGTTCCGGCATCAGGGTGATGGATAATTATTGATTTCATTCCCTTGTGTAGGGTTTCAAAGGACAGAGAGGAGACACAGGTCCCCCAGGTCCCCGGGTAAGTAACAGGCACCTCATGCACAATACTTTGGAGAAAGATTGGGAATTGAAGTTACCCTTTCTGAGGCACAAGGTAAAAATGATGACAGTGTTTCATGTGAGTTTTCAACTGTGATTCCATGGGCCACATCTATGGCACAAAAATGACAGCAGCTGTCTTCATTCCCTCTGCTGAACCTCTGATTCTAGGGAAGGTAAGGCAGCTGGTAAAACTTAATCCTTTGATGCTCCCTTTGAGATAGTCCTTTGTGAAGAAGTCTCAAGAATGCCTCCATACTACATCCTTCTGGTAAACATGCTGGCAAAGTGAGGAACCCTACTGCACTTGTTGGACAAGTACTAGCTCTCTTCCACAAATGCTGAAGAAGTGCAAAATAAGTTCAAGTACAAAACTTACAAAAAAATTAACAGAAATGTCCCTTTGACTTAGTTGCCTATGGGTCATAAACCTCAAGTCCTGCATGAAAAGTTGTTCTCCACTCTGTTTGGAGCTCCTTGGTGTAAAAGGGGAAATACAAAACTGAATGTTCTTCCGCCTAATTCTGCCTTTTTTATAGGAAAATAAAATTCTCTGCTTGCAGAAGCTTATGTGAAAAAATCCAGTGCTGGAGATCCTCATCTCTCCCTCATTATGATAGCTTCTGTATCATGAATGTGTTGCTGGTTTTCAGGTTACTGCCTGCAGTAGCAGTAGCAAATAATTTGCTGGAAAGCAGAGCACTGCCTTGTGCATCACTTACAGGACATGTTTCTGAGTTATTTTTATAAGCTGCATGTCATATAAGACGAACGAGGTTCTTGCTGGCTTAAAAAAAGTTTTCACTGAGTTCAGTCACACATTGCAGAAACCCCTACCACTTGTAGTGGTGATACTGCTCCGACTTTGACCTTGAGTTGACCTCTCTTCCCTTTTTGCTGAATTGCAGGGGGAGCCAGGTGTGATGGGTCCTGCTGGTCGTGAGGGGCCACCAGGGAAGGATGTAAGTGCACCATTTTGAGCAGAAATGAATCTCCTTCTCCCTGACAAATGAAAATTTTAATTCACAGCGACCTTGACCTGAAACAGCTGCGGAAACTTCAGTAAAGGGTGAATTACTGCAGGGAATGATTTGTGCAAAGATCATTAGGGGAAACAAAGAATTAGAGGGCCTTTGTCACTGCTCAGCTGCCGGCAATAAAATGTCAGATATATCTTTGGATAAGCAGAGAAAGCAGCACTGTGTGAAACCAAGGCTGTGCTTGGTAGCCATGGACCTGTCTTCTGGCACCCATCTCTGAGCAGTGCTTCTCTCTGCAGGTCCCACCAGGCCAGGCTCTGTCACACTTCCTTTGCCACAGCTGTACCTGGCTGAGTGTGTCGCTCCACTGAAGTCTGTGAAATACCTATGGAATAAATTGCTGCTGCTCAGAGGAAAGATAGATGGTACAAACAGTTCCTCTGGCATGATTAGTGTCAAGTGCAGTCATATAACAAAGTCCTGGGAGGGCACAGCTGACGTGGGATCCTGCAGCAGCTGCCAAGCAATGTTCCAAGTAGCTGATGTGCCACTGCCATGGGACCTGGAGAAGTGGCTTCTCATTTGCATCCCCCCGTGTCACTGGAAACTGGTGTGCTGTAAATGGTACCCTACAAAGCAAAATGTAAGGCAGACCAAAAGGAACCCCTCAGAGAAGATGGAAGCAGCTCTGAAGCCTCCCTGGAGAGAATACAGACTTGTCAGTTCTTGGGAAATATCAGAGAATCTCTGTCCCTAAGAAATACAGCTTTAAGATAATCTAATAATAACCTGATAGAAACGGTTTCTGCCTGTAATCAGGCTGCATTTAGTGGTAGGTATTTAAAATTCAAAGGTTTGGTCTTCCTCATAAATAACTGAAAGGGAGCAGTGAGACTCCTTTAATCCTGTTTCCCCTAATATGTGAACAGTGTAATTTAGGAGGAACATTTTAAAATGTTTGTTCACTTGCCTCCGTGTCAGATCTTTCTCACTCACCAGAATACTTTTCTTCCTCTCAGGGTGATCCTGGTCCCATAGGACCACAAGGTCCTCGAGGGCTCCGAGGGCAGCCGGTGAGTTTTCTCTCCTGACAAGCCATTTCTAGAGGTACATAAGAGTTCATAGAATGGTTTGGATCGGAAGGAACATTAAAGATAATGTCGTTCTAACCCCTTGCCATGGAAAGGGATGCCACCTACTAGACTAGCTTGCTCAGACCCCCATCCAGCCCACTCTTGAAAACTTCCAGGGATGGGGCATTGTGTGTGGTGGGAATGTTCTGCAGTCCAGTATTCTGTCTTGAAAGAAGACTGTTTAGGAAGATTCAGACAATGTTTGATTAAAACACTTTGCCTTTCAGAAAGACAAAAAAGAGTGATATTGCTAGAAACTGATGAAGACTTATAATAGTGCAAGGGACTGATGGTTGCTGAGTCAGTGGGAAGAACAGTTCAATGGATTCTGTCAGGACTGCAGAGTCAGAAATAGTCATATTTCAGTCCTGCCTCTGGGATCCTACTCACTTCTCATATGGTCTCAGTTTTCAAAGGCAGACACTCACTGTGGGTGCCCAGGCTGAGTTTTGTGGGGTCCAATTGTGATACTATTCACCTGTACTATTTTATTACAGCTTCAGTGGAGAAATAGAAATTTGGTTGACATTTCAAAAAGTCTCATTTGTGATGGCTCAGAAATTACTTTTATTAATTTCAAAGGGTTTAAAATTCCGTCTTAGAAATTAATCCTTATGAAATCTGAATTGAGATCTCCGTGGCTGAACCAAGGCACATCCTTAGTGTGTTGCAATGAGTGGTTCCTTTCCTTCTTGGTACCTGGTAGTGAAACAGATTCTACAGCATGATCGGAGGGGAAAAAGATGCCAACTCAACAATGCCAGGAGTTGGAGCAGCAGGTCCCTCCAAGCTGGGGGGGTGGGGTTTAGATTAGACTGCAGGAACATAAGGAGACCTCCTGTGTCTACCTCATAATTTATCTCATTAATCCTGTACTGCTGGCATCACTCAATATCGTGTCATGCCCCCGCACAACATTAGCAGTGAGTAAAAATATTTGAAGAGATAGAAACTATCATAACTCCAGGCCATATTCTTTGCAGAAGTGATACTTGGGATTTTTTATGTTGGAGGGCCAATTATCAGTTCCTCTTGTTCTTCCTCTTCTTTGTTTTTTATCTAAAAATGAGTGTGAGGCATAATTTTGAATATTGACAGCACAAGGGCTGGTCTCTATGGTCAACCCCAGTCCAGAGAAAAACACCTCTGCATGGTGAGTTGAGAGAAGAGTGTAAGCCTTCATCTCACTCAACTTTGCAGATGATCATCTCAGCTGCTTTCTTAAGGAACAGTGAGAAACAGGTCTTTTTAAAGGATGCTTTGGCTCATTCTGAGTTGTCTGGTGTCAGGTAAGTATCAAATGCTTCAAAACTTTAGAACAAGTGTTTCTCTCCATTCCCCAGAAAAGGGGAAGCCTGAGATGATTAGAGTCTTGTCTGAACAATGGTGACTTGAAGCAGCCAGAGGAGGTGGCTCCATCCATCCAGAAGGATGCTGTATATGATAAGGACAAGGGTGAAGGAAAGGAGAAGAAGAAGAAGTGCTGGTTTGGTCCTCCTCAGGCCTGTGGATTTGGGTCCACATCTCAATTTTTTTCCTGAGATCAGCCATGCAATCAGGGATGCAGAAGCTGTGAGGTCATTTGCAAATAAGATACTTCACAGTCTGTCAGGAGAGGAGACTGAACAATGCTAAAGAAATCCCTGCTGGTGTAGGCGTAGCTGGATATTTCTAGTTTTAGCGTGCGTTACATCACTAACCTTTTTTCTTTTGACACAGGGCAAGAATGGAGTGCCTGGATCTGCAGGAGAACCTGGCCCAGCAGGTATCCCAGTAAGTACCACAAAGGGAAACTCGTGCAGCCAGGAGAGGTAACTGATGAAGTGTAGGTGGAGTGGATTATGTGTAGCTGGTTACTATCCCTGAGGTTTCCATATCTGAAGATGGGTGATCTGAAAATCACTGGCTGGCCACAACTTTGAAGGGAGTTTGGCTACGTTCCTGGAATTGAGATGCTAGCTGGGTCATCACTTTTCCCAGTGAAAGTTAAGTGTTCACAGCAAATGGAAATGATTGATTGCCTAGCATGGAAAAAAGATTGGCATACCTCATCTTCACCAGTAGATTTAATTTCGCCAAGCAGAGAGCGTGCAGCCAGCAGAGACTTGTCACATGGAAGGAGAAGGCCTCAGGGAGTTGGCAGGCTGCCATTGAGGAATAGTGGCAGCAGAAAAATCCTTGCAGGCACTTGAGGGAAGAGCAGACAGCGGGCAGTAAACCAGGATCAGGAAGCATAATGAAACTCCCCCGAGGCCATCCTGTGGGGAAGAACAGCTTGGAAATGAAGAGCTGTAAGAAGGATGGTGAGGAGCTGGTCGTTCGGTTGTTTTTTTGTGATTTTTCCTCTTTTCTGCTGCTGAAAATCATCCAGAATTCAGCAAATTATGCAAATATTCCCTTGTGCCCAGTAGCATCTATCACAATACAGGGCTCTTCCCTCTCTTTGCCCATGGAGACAGTACAGACTGCTGGACTGTTGGATTAATAGGAAAACAAAGGCAGAGCAGGAGGAATGTGAAAAGCAGCAGCAGGACTTCACTCTTTGTGACCCTTGCAAAGTCATAAAGCCACCCCAGCCTCGCCAGAGACTTGTGCCCTGATCAAGCACCTGCAGGGATGTCTCAGAGAAGCAAATACCACCTTTCTGCATGGGGAGGTGGGACAGGGTGGTGCAGTCTGAGAGCCTTTCTGCATCAAAAAATAAGTGCCACAGGCTTTTTGTCCTTGACATAAGCTCTTCTGACCTTCATGGGACTGCTGCCATTGCTTCTTGCCCCATGGATCCTTGCTCTTGCCTTTTCAAACTTTTCATTACACCCACCCCTGTTTCCAATTCCTATCACTGCTTTTTTACCTTCTGGGTCTTTATCAGGTCCCTGGGGCTTTGGGATGCCTTGTGAATGCCAAGTGGGGATTATTATTTTAATAATCATAGTGCTATCACAGTACCTATACGATGTGACCCAGAGACTCACCAGGCAGCTTCCTGCACAAACAGCACCACAGCAGCCTTTGCTCCAGAGGATTTACAGTCCAAAAATAACATAGGAGATTGAAAAAGGATAAAGTCAGATGGATGAGGAAGGGGAAACAATGAGACAGTGTTGGTCAGCAAAGCAGACAGTCATCTCATCATTATCTTTCTCTGTCATTAAAATGAATCCTCTCCTTTTCATAAAGGTTATTATGAGAAGTGTCTCCTTGTGCTGTACATAAGTCCATTTATTTTGAAATGCACTAATTTCCTTCACAGTGTGGTGTGACAAGCCAATATTTTATATTTCTATTTTGAAAAAAAAGGAAGCTGAGGAAGGTTATCATGGCAATAAGAATGACTTTTTTTCCCCTCCTTCACCATTGCTGACTTGTAATCACAAGGTAAAACCTGCCAGAAACCTTCCCCTTCTGCATTTGTTTTTTGACAGTGCCCATCACAATTCACACTTGCTCATGCTTAAGCCCGCACACAGCAATGCAGTCCAGCCCCTGAAGTCTCCAGGGCAAGTTGCACACCCCAAATCCATGTGCTTTGTGCCTGTCAGGCTCATTGGTGCTCACTTTGCCTGAGTTTTACTCTAAAAAGTAAAAGGGCTATGTTCTGAACTGAAAAAGTAGGGGACAAAGTTCTGAAAATAAAGGTTAAACTAAGAGTTAAAACCACATCAGAAATGTGCATGAAACAGTTCTGTATCATGAACTGTCATTTCAACTGCCCTGATCTGCAAGGGAAAAGGGACAGTTTGACAGAATATCACAAGAGATAAGTGAAAGAGAGACACTTTATAAATTCAACCTGGAAATAAAGGCAAAGAAGAAGCCCTGTAGCTGTCTGTTGATTGTATTCTTGGATTTGAGCAGTATGACCATGTACACTATTTCCCTGTCATCACCCATCACAGCATTTCCACTCTCAACACTCCCTTATAAACCACGTGACACCACAACAACCATGGAACACACCTCCTGCCCCTGCCATAATTGTCCCTTCCTTTTCATCTTCTCCCAGGGATCCTGCATAGCTTATTAATAAGGCAACCATGGTGCCTGCAACCTGCCTTTCTAAAATACTTTGTTCTTCCTTGTCAGCTTTGGGAGTCCTGCTGCTAAAGTGAAATTTCCCAGTTCCAGTATATCCGTAAATGAGTGCTCTGGGAAAGAGGTCTTGGGGAAAGGGCTGCTAGTGTCTGTCTCATTTCTGTCCCAAGGGTCCCAAAGGAAATAAAGGAGAAACAGGCAGCCCAGGACTCCCTGGCTTTATAGGACCACGAGGACCACCTGTAAGTATGTCTGGGGATGGATTAGATCTTTTCTTTACCTGCTTTTAAATGTTAGACTGGAAGATGGGACATGGTCATCTTCAGTTAGGTAAAAAAAAAAGCAGAAGCAGGAGATCTGACAAATCCAGAAGCCGTATCATTTTACTTCCAAAGGAAACTGGACTGCAAAAAAGCATTTTTCATCTGGATGAGCAACCATAATCTCATGTTTGGAGTTGGTACCTGCCAGTCAGCCCTGATAACGTGTGTATTAATCAGACTGCTTCAATAGTCTTCTTAACAGAGGCTTCTTAATGGGGTATTTAAGTTCTCAAACTACACCCCTGCATGAACCTTAGATGGACTAAATAAGGAAATTGTGAGTGCTGATAATAATACAGGTATTTCTGATATTTGCTGTTCTGAGGGAAATTCCTTTGTTGCCAGCAACAGAGGTACATTGCAATTAAAGTATCATATATATCCCAAAGTGATCTAAAATAATAAATAATAAACCTGTATCCATGACAATATCAGAGCCTCAGAATCCAGTATCTTCAGACTTTTCAAGGTGAGTAAAAGATGTTAAATTCCTCTGGAGAGATGGAAAAAGTGAATACTAGGTAATTTTTTTTTTTTTAATTTCTGGATTTGTTGTGACAAAAAATGAGATTTAAAAGATTTTTGTGTGTCTGTAGCAGAGCTGAATCTTCCACGGGATGGTTCATTTTTCCTTCTGTATTTTTTAATATCTTATTTTATAATTTGAAAGGGAGCTTTTGGACGAAAAGAGGAGATAGAAATATATCTCTGGACAATTAATTTTAAGCAGCAAATATGATAGCCATTTAAAACTGAAGAGGCCCTTAGGACAACTTGAGTGAGTTTGATGCAGCCTAATTTGGATCACACATCTCTGATTAGTTCCATTTCTCATGGATATGGGTATGGATGCTAACACAGCTGAAGATGCAATGTTTGCAAGGGAAAAGACCACCTGCATGCATGATATAGATATGATCATGTGTGTTGGTTCCAAACAGACTTAGAAAGATTTTTTTTTTTTTGTTCTATACATGATATGGGAAAGTGGCCAGAATTTCAGCAACAACCAGTTTAATGTTCATTTTGCTTTATCTGCAGTTCAGGACTGCAGTGATATTTTTTTCATTGAAATACTAAAATGGAAACTGTATTGTCTAATTATCATGTTATAAACACAGAGAAAATTATTTAAATAGATAGATATATTTATATAAATATTTCTATGAGAGTGATTATTCAAATTAAGATTACTTAATATAGTTCTGAAAGAACAAGTGAGCACTTAGGCTTAAAATTCCTTTATCAGCTGTCTCTGTATGTGTTTTTCCAGCTGGTGTAATAGAAGATGGTACTTCTACCTACAAAATTTACTTCATTTACATCTTCAGACTCTTATGACTATAAGGCTGGTGCTCCTTAAGTTAAACAAGACCATATAAAGTGTATGAAGCTTTGGGAATTGTTGGTAAGAAAAAGGAACAAAATGTATTGAAAGCAGGAACACACTTTCAGTGAAACATCTGCCCTCAGCTGGTTTGTTAGAAATTGCTTCATGTTATTTATGTTTACATGGGATGCAAATTCACTAAAAAATGCTTTCCAAATAGTAGGATGTGTCTATCCAGGAACGACCAATAGCAGTAGGATAAGGATAAATCATGCAAACCTGCTACTGTGTAGAAGAAAACTAGTGTTGTTAACACAAAGCAAGACTTATGGTTATAGGGGGAGTCTTTCTTCCAACTCCTGCAGTGCAATGCTAAATCCACTCTCTGTGTCTTAGGGAGAACCAGGAGAGAAAGGTCCTCCTGGAAAAGAGGTAGGTAAAATTCCCAGTTGTTTCAATATAGGGCTGGTGTCACAGGGAAGAAAATTGAGGGTGTTACCAGGGTTCCAGCAAACTGGGGTTTTCTTTCATAGAATGGTTTGGGTTGGAAGGGATCTTAAATATCTATTTTCACCCACCCTGCCAGGGACAGAGACACCTCCCACTAAACCAGGTTGCTCAGAACCCCATTCAACCTGACCTTGAACCATTCCAGAGATGGGACCTTCACAACTTCTCTGGACCAACCTGTTCCAGTGCCTCACTAGCCTCACAGTGAAGAATTTCTACCAAATATCACCCTTTCTGACTGTGAAGCCATTTACCTCTTGTCCTATCACTACAAAAAAGTAGTGATAGGAAAAGAGGTAATACCTTGACAAAAAAATTCATCCCCATTTTTCTTATAAACCCCCTTTTAGTATTGGAAGGGACTCTAAGGTTCCCCCAGAACCTTCTCTCCTTCAGGCTGAACAACCCCAGCTCTCAGTCTGAATGCACAGCAGAGGTGCTCCAGCCTCTATCTGAGGATCTTCGTGGCCTCTTTTGAACTTGCTCTAACAGGTTCATGTCCTTGCTTCTATTCTGGCACCAGAACTGGACACAGCATTCCAGGTGGGCTCTCACCAAAAGGGGGTGGAGGGGGAGAATCACTCCCCACAACCTGCTTGTCATGCCTTTTTTTTTTTTTTTTTTTTCTCTTTAATTGTTGGTAATTGAGAGCAAAGGCAAAAGCCCTCAGGAAACAACTGTGGGGCTGTCATGGAAATAAATTTTCCTCAGGTCACAGGAATCATCACAAAGGCACATGTTTCATTATTTACTGTTATTATGCATGGTTCTTTTATGTTTACCTTCATTTTGTTGCAGGGCACACCAGGGAAACAGGGTGCCATTGGATCCAAGGGAGAGAGGGTAAGTTGGAGAACATTACTAGTTATTTCATTGCAGTGGTTACTGCATTTTTACTGAGTGAGGCAAATTTAAGCTCGCCTGCAGAAAGCGGCTGCTAAGGAAAATATCCCCCAGAGACACTTACTGCACCTGGCAGAGAGAATTTCCATGTTGGATGAGGCAGGATGTTTCCAAGGAGAGATTTGAGTACCGTAGAGCAAGAAATCAGAACCAGCTAAGAGGTCAGGTCCAGTATTTATTGCGATGGCAGCAAAGTCATCTGAACAGAGCGACTTCCCAGGCTGGAACACTGACCATGTGGCTGGGAGCTCCTTATATTGGGGGGAGGAGAAAAGGGGAAGGGGCAAGGAGCCACCAACCAGGGACAATGGGGGAGTGAATCAGGGATAGATTGACACCTGGGCAAACCCATACCTGGGTGATAGGGATGGACTTCCTTTGTTTTAGTCCAATCATTTGACGCCCCTTTGAGGAATGCAACGGGCAGGAAAAGAGACCCCGTATATTTGGGGCAGGGGGCCAGTGATTGGCAAGGTGTAGGGGAAAAGGGGGGAATTAACATAAACCTGGGAGGGGATACATAGACACAGGATTCCAGGAGATATGTAGGAGTGAAATGCACCGCAACATTTCATTATGTCGAAATAAAGAGAGCTATTTTGAGTTAGGGGCTGGGGGCAGAGGTCGTTTAAAACTGAAGCCAGTGCTTCCCAGTCTCCCAGGTCTCTCTTTAATCATTCTCCATCACTACTAAGTTGTGGATCATTTGTAGTGCACCAGATGTTGTACTCAGCAAATGTGCCAGCTCAGCTGTGAGTGTTTCTCTGTGTTTGGAAATCAGAAGTTTGCCTCTTATTTTATGGTGGTAACATCCTTCTTTTCACTTAGGGCGAGCCTGGCATCAAAGGTGAAAAAGGCCCTCAAGGAGAAAAGGGTCCTCCAGGTGATCCCGGGATACCTGGTCATAAGGGCCATCCAGGACTGATGGGTCCCCACGGACCTCCAGGAGACACTGGGCAAGTTGGACCTCCCGGTCCTCCGGGACAGCCAGGATTTCCAGGACCAAGGGTAAGATTGCCAGAGAAAGGCTTTGTACAGGAATTTTCCTGCCACAGGAATCAAAAAAGTGCCTCAGAGTACATTGAGGCTGACAGAAACTGGAGCAGGAGCGTGTTATAACAGGGAGGCAGTGCTTTTAGCTTTTGATACTCATAAAAAGGGGAGGTATAGCACATCCCAAGGCATCATAGAATGATTTCGGTTAGAAGAAACCTTAAAGACCATTTAGTTCCAGCCCTCTGCCATGGGCAGTGACACCTTCCACTAGACAAGGCTGCTCCAAGCTCTGTCCAGCCTGGCCTTGGACCCTTCCATGGATGGAAATTGGGGAAGGCTTGTGGGGGTGTTGACTTTCACTTCAGGGGAGGTCAGACCCATAGTCAGTGTGGCCAGTTACTGACACCTTTTACCCCTAAATGCCTCAGGTCCTGTTATGGTGGCCATGGCACAGGAGTCTAAAAAAGATTCTTTCTATAAGGGCAATAAATAATGTGTATCACTTCATACAGAGGAGTAACACCTTCCTCTGCTGCTGGTTAGGAGAGACAAAATGCTGAGCTGTGGAAAGGTCACCGCTCTATTCCTGGAAATCCTGGAGTCAGCTCATCAGAATTCATGAAATACTATTTTTGTTTAATATTCTCCATCTTTTTTTTTTTTTTTTTCCCTGTTGGGAAACAATCTCACTACTGAGAATGCTTGAGGGTGGTTTATATTGCAGAATGAGAAAAACTACCAACAGCAGTGAAACCACTGTGCCTGTTCTGAGATGAATTGGAGATCATCTCAGAGGAGAATAAAAAGAGAGTAATTTCTGATGTAAAAGAAGACTAAATTTTAGACAAACCATTTCTTTGTGTGTGAAATCAAGTGATGATTATGGAAACTTAATTTAACTAATAAGGTTAAAACTTGAAAATATAACTTGTAAGCCTTTAAAGTATGCTCCACAATTATGTTTACTTAGTAGGATATACACTAAGAGCCATCAAAAATGCTTAGTACTTAATGACAAAATTGTTTCTTTTGTCACCAGCAACACATCTTTTTCTCATGCAAAATTTGTGACAGGAAGGAGGCAGCAAATAGACCGACTCTGTATTTATCAGCAATGCTATTGATTAAAACTGAAATGTCACTTAGCTATTTAATAAAATCTCATTTTTTTAATGAAGAATAGCTTCTGACTCAGAAGAGCTCACTAGGTTTTTATAAACATAGAAGACACAAACTGCATCCTTGTATGTTAAAAGAGGAAGTGTGAGGGAAAAGCAACACTTTTGCAAGCAGCTGACACACAAAAGAATGCAGTCTTTAGGTTGACCAGAAGTATTTTCAAAAATGGCAGAAATGCAAAGAATAATTATAGCCAAAAAAAAAAAAAAAAAGAGAAGTGTATTTCAAGTGGAATGTCTCACTTTCTGATTTATAAAAGAAAAAAATTGATCTTGCTGCTTGAAAATGGTTTACTGTTTAAATGTTTAGCCACATTTTTCTTTTGAATTTTTGCAATGGCAAGAGCCTGGCTACCCTAAAAACTTTTTATTATTTACTTGGAAGGCCACAATCTAAAAAATTCTTCCACCATCAAATATGCTTTCATAATTTTTTTTAATTGCATCATCCAGAGTTGTTGTTCACATTACTTTCAGTTTTTACAGCTATTACAGCTGTACAACAGCAACAGCACAAGAAAACTAAGAGAAAGGATAAAAGATACTGTGCCTTGGGGGCTGGGTAGGGGGCCAAGGCCAGGCAGGCATATCCCCTGTCTCCCTTCAACAGCCTGACATGAGGCAAAACCTTGTACTGGTTTGGAAAAATAGGTATCATATGCATAAACTGGCTTCTGTTTCCTGAGATAAGGCCTGTTGGCAAGGGATGCATCCGGTATGAGTGATTTTAGCAAGTCCAGATAGCCAGCATTAGAGCCTTTGGGGTACATGTACATCTCTCTGCAAGGAAACGTACCATGATGTAAAAGAACATGGGATCTCCAAGGTGATCTGGTAGGGCAGATATGCCTCCTGATGTGATTACTTCAACTTGACCTATGAGTGCATAGGAAGGAGATTTTCTTAAGGATGGAGATGGGAAGTCTGCTGCAACTAGTGCCCTCAGGCCACGCTCCCTGATTAAACCACTGAGCCCATGTTTTGCCAGCAGTCTGGAAACTGAGAATGCCATTGACTTCATCTCCCACAGCACAGTGCTGGATAAGCTGTCAGCCCAGGGCTCGTGCAGGGGCAACCTTTGCTGGCTTGAGAACTGAGGATGGCTGGGCCCAGAGAGTGGTGAGGAATGGTGCCGCATCCACTTGGTGTATGTCGCAAGTAGTGTCCCCTGGGCCCATTCCTGTTCAGTGTCTGTCCTGCCGATGTGGCCAAGGGCATCGAGGGTACCCTCAGTAGTGAATTTGTGATGACACCAAGTTGGGTGTAAGTATCAACATGCTGGAAGGTAGGAAGGCTCTGCAGGGGGATGTGGACAGGCTGGATGGATGATGTGAGGCCAACAGGGTGAGGTTCAAGACGTGCAAGGCCTGGGTCCTGCCCTTGTGTCCCAGGAAGCCCCTGCAGTGCCCCAGGCTGGGGCAGAGTGGCAGGAAAGCTGCCCAGCAGGAAAGGCCCTGGGTGCCAGGTGACAGTGGCCAAACATGAGCCAGCATGTGCTCAGGTGGGCAAGGAGGGCGGTGGCTTTCTGGCCTTCTGTGTGGCCAGCAGGACCAGGGCGGTGATTGTCCCTCTGTGCTGGGCACTGGGGAGGCCACACTTCGAGTGCTGTGTGCAGATGTGTGCCCCTGTTTTAACATGATTAGTGGGAGATGCCTGTGGGAGAATTAAGGTGCCAATGAGACCATCTACTAAAGTTAACAATGAGGAAATTTATTTAGCAATAAATGTGGGGTAGAGAGATAGAAAGGGAAAAGAAGAGAGTGAGACTGAAAGACAATCCAAGACGCTTGGCTCTAGCGGTGTCCTGTCAGCTTTTCCTCACCCTGCACTTCTCTGTGCTGGGGGTCCCAGTGGTTTTTTGGAGGTGTTGGTGTTCCAGGGTTAACACCTTTCTCCAGTCCTTGTAGAGTATCCAGGGAGGCATTTTCCTATTTTCCATGTGAAAGGACGGTGGGCATGCCTTCCTTTGCCTGCAATGCTGAGGCTCAAGAAGCATTTCTCAGCTCCTAATGCATCTTAGGGGATGCAGCCCGTAATGCAGACCGGCCTAAAGTCAGCTTCTGACAGCTTCTACAGTGCAGCGCTGTCATCCTCAGGTGGATCCTCTCTTTGCCCCCTGAGGCAGCTGAAGGAGAAGAGCCGGCGCAGAGCCCGCCGGGCCGTCTTGACCATGGAGCGCCATGGCCGTGGGGCCGGGGGCTGCGGGACGGCTGCGCTGCCAGCGGGGCAAGCAGGGACCCTGTGTACCAGGGGCTGGGCATGCTCTGGCCAAGCCCCTGTCAGTACCCCAGCTCCGCAGGGCTTTTCCTGGGCGGTCTGGGCACGGCCAGCCTCCATGCCTGCTGCGTCAGCCCTGTCCTCGGGGTCGGCAGGCCAGGCACAAACCGCAACCTTCTCTGAGTCTTCCGGCAGTGCCGTGGGGAGGGGCTCGCTGTGCCCGTCGTTGCTGAGGTCACTGTCCCGGGGAGAAGCTGCTGGCTCTGCTGCCTCATCTTGCAGTGGGAGGGACAACGCGCTCCCTGGCTCGCTCTCCCCCTCTCTTGCACCGTCTCTGTCAGGGAGCTCTTCTTCCTGCCACTTTGTCAGTAGCTGGTCTATCCGATTCTCCCTCGACAGAGCATCTTTGTTGTGAAAGAGAGACCACAGCTCTGCAAACAGATCAGGAGGCACGAGCTGTGAGTAGTGTTCAGTCTCTCCTGCACAGTCTTTGGTCCTGCTGCAAAGGCTGTGCAGCACCAAGGGCCTTTCNTTTGTGTCCCCTGTCCCAGAGATCTTTGTCCAGGGCAGAAGTT
>WAAE01012747.1:0-43141 GCA_013400495.1 Nicator chloris
ATAGAGAGATATAGATATAGATAGATAGCTATAGATAGATATAGATGATATAGATGTACAGATGGGCCCATCCTTTCACTCCTGACCTGTCCACTGTGCACAGCTCCTTGCAGACAACATCTTTGGAAGAGATTCATCCATGAACACTTTCAATCCAAAACAATTACTTTTTTCTGCAAATTTTATGTAATGTTATAACCTCACATAAAGGATTTAAACCTAGTGGCCTTGCTCATGTGACAGATTTCTTTATTCCATTCGGACCAGTAAATCAGTAAGGAAAGAGGAATTGCCCCACCACCTCTGCCCAGAACAGCCCTGGGTCACAATTCCAGACACTCATCCAGCAAAGTACTTGATATTGTGCTGAGATTCAAACAATTAAGATCCCACTGGTGTGTTTGCTAATCTTCTGTAGTTTACAAATCTTTGTGGACTTTGCTAGACTGTAAGTGAATTTTTTAAAAAACAAACCTCTGAAAAAGGTGTACTTCCTCCCAGCTTCTCCAATTAGAAATTAGGATGAAAACAGAATTATTTCAGTACGTAAGGATGAACATCTTGGCCAAGAGTATGTTGCAAAATACCCACCCACCTCCTTGTTGCTCACTTATGGATACAAAAGGACTTTAATAAACAGAGAAATCTGGGATAGGAGGTCTCGTGGCAGTGTAGCACCTCAAATAGTTTGTACTCAATAATTAACATTTTTCCTGGATGCTCTGAATTACCAGATATTCCCAAAGCATATGCAGTAGAGAGCAAAACAGATTTACAACGCTAACAGGAATTTTATTAGTGGCAACATTGGCAGTACGCATGTAGGCAGAAAGCCAGTGGGTAACAAAATTGGGTGAGGTTTTCTGCTGAGTTAGTCATGCTCCAGCATTAATCAGGCTTTTGTTTCTGATACTCGAGTTTGCAAGGCCTGGTCCAGCATTCAGGGCTTTAGTGCAGGTATTAGAAAATTATGTGTAGTGACTGCAATGAACCCAAGAGTGCATTCTGAAGAGATTTTATAGCTCTGCCAACACATTCAGTGCCTGCAGCAGCTCTGAGCTTCAGTGTTCTGCAGATTACACCCACCCCAGAGGCTCTCCATGGGCAGGTGTTCCCCAGGCTCCACAGCTGCTCTGAGCCTGCTCCTGTCACAAACTCCACCTCAGAGGTGGAAAGTGGCTCCAGGACAGAGCACCCAGCCCTCGTGGGGCTGCTGGGATCTCTGCTGCTGAGGAGTCCCAAATTCCAACTGTTTTTGTTGCCACTGGCAAAACCAGCAGAGAAATTGGAAACGACACAATTTTCAGAATTTTTCTTGAATTTTGATCCAGAAAGTTCAAGACACGGGAACTGTGTGTCCTTCTCAAAACACCTGGTGTCAGTGTTTAAAAAAAAATTCCTTGAAGATTTTCTGATTCATGGGGAGCTGGAAACACAACTTTGAGATCTTATCCATGTCTAATTCCACAAAATGCAAATACCCAGGGAGTCAGAAATAAAAGCCATCTGACAGCTCTCCAGTTTAACCTGCTTGGTGTCAGTTGCAGAATTGGGATTTGTGAATAGCCACGTTATTGGCTCCACATCCTTCAGAAATAAAGACATTGTGACCAAGCAGACAGGTCATTAATTCAGACAACCCTCCTTTACTTTCTGTCTGTTATTTATTTACAAAACACATATTTTAAAGAACGAGATGTGGTGTCATATGAACATACACTTTATCATATGTTTGATCACAGCTTCTTAGACATCAACACCAATAGATGTTTTGAAACATTTCTATCAATGGAGGCATTAGCAGCTGTTTGTGTTGATTCTCTGCTGTCTAATAACAATCATCCTGCAGGCTTCATCTTTGTTTGGTCACTTCTCTGAGCCATCTTCCCTATTTAGTCCTCTACTCTGACAAAACCAGTGACATTATGATTATATGGACATATATCACTGACAAATTTAGCTGAAATTTACTCATGGGTTAAAAATATTACTGTGAAGGAGAGGAAACACAAACAAATACAGATGGCCTAATTGCTTAAGTCCTCTTTCCTCCTGAAGATAAGCTTTAGAACTAGTGATAGAACAGACTGATGTCAACCAATATGCCATGGGAATGGGCCTAAGTGCTTGAAGCATGATAATGAACTCCCTTAAAATCCTACCAGTGCAGTCAATGTTCCAGAGCACTTTCCCAAATAGGAGAGTAGTCGGTGAAATATGTTAAGAACATGTGTCCCTGGAAATTCAACTGTAGCTTTTAAAAAGGGAGAGTCTAAAATAATGAAGGGAAAATACAGCAAGAAGTGCAGAGCAGGAACCATTTGCCAACTGGAAACAGCACCAAGGGAGCATCAGCCTGTGCCAGTCTGCCTGGGTCACTGCTTCCTGCAGTGAAATACAGCAGCTATTTACATCTGTCATCATTTTTAAAACATATTAAGCTACCAAATAGTCTTGAGGTAATGTATGATGATTTCCCTCTCCTGTTACAAGGGGCTTTGAACAGCTGTCATACAGTTATTAAAACACCCTATAAGCAACATATCAGGCATTACCCATGCACAGAAATAACTCTGCAAGTTGAGAAATTATTTTTGCTTTCTGAATTAGCAATTAAATGAGTAACAAAAACTTTTCAGCAGTGTAATAGTTCGGGCTGGGATGGAGTTAATTTTCTTCATAGCAGCTTGTGGAGTGCCATGGTTTATAATTGAGACCAAAACAGTGTTGATAACACACCAATGCTTTGGCTATTCCTGAACAGCATGAAGACCTTTCCTGTTATCTTCACCCAAAGGTTTTCTCACTTTTCCCTTTCAGTTCCCTCCACCATGCTGGTAGAGGGGAATGAGTGAGTGGCTGTGTGGGGCTGAGCTGTCTACTGGGTGGGTTAATCCACAAAATACAGTTTTTATTCCATTTCTCTTGCTTACCTGAGTCGACACTGACTCATGCTTTCAGCTGTCTGAGAAATGTTTGCTAATGCTGAGCAAAGAAATTAATATGTAATAAAGGTGTGCCATGAAGTAGTCCTTGAAAGAAGCTGGACTGCTTCACCTAATTCCTGCCACATTTTGTATCACATCCATGACAGATTCATAAAGCATGCCTCATAGTGCCTTCAGTAAATGCCAGCTGATGCCTCTATTTTGCTTATATTACTGAAATATCTCACAATGCTGAAAAATGCATCCAGTTGTTAAAACACACCAAGAAATGTCTAAGTCAGATGGGTGAAAAGGTTCCTTGGCCAGTATCCGTTGGCACATCAATAAGTGCTGCTCCTCAAGGGAAGGGCAGGATGATACATTAAGAAAGCAATATACATGCTCTGCTGGAAAAGATCAGTCAGACTTGAAAATCACTTTAAATAGACAGGGATGGATGTCATGCTGGGCTCCAAAATCCTGGGGAATCTTACAGATATTGAACAAAAGCAAGGACATGAGTTGTTGTTTTGTTTTCTGGGTTTTGTTTGTGGTTTTGTTTTGTTTTGTTTTTAATGTGGCACCCTTTAGTAAATCTCCATTGGACACAACTTCTAAGTCATGGAAGAGTGGCTGGTGAGTCCCACAGCTGCTCTGTGCAACCTGATGCCACTTGCAGGATGAGTAGCAGAATTGAAGGTAGCTCAGGGAAAGAGAAAGTCATGGATTTGGAAGGAGAAATGGTCTCAGGAACTTGAGCAGGAAGGTTTGGGCTTTCCTGTCTCATCACTGGGACACCTGCATGTTAGGTCTTCCAAGAAACATCCCCAGGGACATTTCAGGAACAGCAGGGAACCTGGCTCCCTCTCTGCATTTTTGTGGTGGGTTTTGTTTGTTTGACTTTGGCTTTGTTGGGTTTTTGTTTGGTTGGTTGGGGTTTTTGGGGTTTTTTTTGTGTTGGTTTTTTTTTTTTTTTTTTGAGCTGTCATTCCTTCTTCCTTGGCCTCATTTCAGTAAGAGTGGAGGCTTTCACCCAAAACACCACCCTGTAGGAAGAACACTCTCCTGGATATAGAAAATGCCACTGCAGGCACCCTTAACCTGAGGAACACCTGAGATAGAGGCCTCCCACCAAATGAACACATATTCAAACAAAAAGGGAACAAAATAATTGTCTACACATGAAGTTCAGCCTTTGAGCTCTGCTGCATCTCTAAATAGACACAGCAGCTAAATACAGACCTTTCCATACATCTCTCTCTCTCTGACAGCTCCTATTCCCTGAGATCTACTCCATCTGCTATGAAAGCCCGTGGAAAACAACCTCCACCTCCAGGCTGGAGAGGAGATTCAGCCAAATGAGCACTGTGACCTCCCCAGGGGAGCAGGGCACGCAGTGTGCAGAGGGCAGTGCTGAAAGGCACAAATGCCTTTTTGGTTGGGGATCCACAGGGAAATAACACAGGCTCTGCAGGGAAATGTGGCACCAGCCAGGCTGGAATCTGGTCAGCTCTACTGGACTTCCTTCCAGACCCTGCTCAGTTCTCCAGGCACTCACCTTTCCTTCACTTACAGGATCTGTTTATTGCAAAGTAATTTATGACTTGGGTTTTCTTTGTCCCATCCAATCACAAACACTTCCTACACAGAATTGGAAATGGTCAGATTGCACTTAGCTGGAAAAAAGGAGATGGAAATGAAACTCTGCTGGATTGTCCCCAGACTCACTGCAGAGCAGTAGGATGGAGTCCTCAGAGACTCCACATCCTCCCTGGCAGCAGGCTGGGCAAGCACTCAGGACTAACTCCTGTTACAGCAGCTACAGTAGTTTCAATCTTATCTTTGGGCAGAAGCCTTCTTTACAATTTTTGCCTTCTCCTTTTATTTGTACTTGCCAAAACTCCTGTCATATTGTTACCAAGGCTGTGCAGCTCTCCCCAGGGGCAGAAGCCAACACAGCCACAGTCATTCTGTGCTGGTTGAATGGCCAATTGTTCACACTGGAGGTTTTCTTAACCCTCACTAATAACAGCCAAAAGTATTTTAAAAAGGAAAAAGCACTTGAAAGCTTGCCATTTTCTGCCAAGCACTTTACACAGAAAAATAGATTTTGTTAATACCAGTTTTCCCAAGTGTCTCAATTACCTGAAAACTCTGCTTAGTTTCAATGCTACAAGCAAATATAAGAGAGAAGTAATCAGTGCAAGCTGCCAAATCTAAAATTGAGAAATCTTATTATAACTTATGTATAACTCACCCAGTCCCTAATGCTTCAGCCTGGGGCAGGAACATCTGGACACCAGGAACACTTGTGCTGCACTTTTTCATGCCTTGTACCTGTTCCCAGCTTGTTCAGAGCCCTGCAGGCAGCCACAGCAGGGGGATTCAGGTAAGGCATGCTGAATGCTCCCTTTTTACAGGAGCATGTAAAACACAGCCTCAGTTTGTTTGTTAACAGGTACATAAGTGTGCATGTAAACAAACAAACTGAGGCTGGTGTTTTACACGGTCCTGTAGAAAGGGAGACCTCCACCTCCCTCTGAGCAGGGGTGGCTCTCATCACACCCCATCTCCAGGAGCACTACCCACTGATTTGCAGCCAGTTCCCCTGGCAGGATTTTTTGCAAAGGTTCAGGTCAAGGATTGGACCCTCTTCCCAGTGAAGCCTTAACAAAGCCATTACTGAGCTCCGTGATGACTGCACACACAAGCCTCCTTCAAGGGTTCTTTAACAGGTATTCACAACAGCATGGACAAAGAACAGCATGTTAAGCCCTTGCATCAATTTATTCCGGTTTTACTTCACAAAGAACACCAAGATATTGGGTCAGTAACCAGAGGTGAGACCTTCCAGCAGCATGGGAAAGCACTCCAGCCACAGGCAGAGAACACAGTTCTACAACTGAAGTCAGTCCAATGCTGTAGGTGAAATGAAAGTAGAATATGGGTCCTGTGCAATAAGAATATGGGACTTTCTATGTATAGAAAAAGAATAACTTTCTTACTGCAGCCAAATGCTGCTTACTTTTCGACTTGTATAATTCCGTTTAATTAGCAAAGAGAGTAGGATTAGTGTCTTGGTATTATAAAACAGACTTTGTATTTCATTGGCATATGCTTGAAACACCAGCCACAGATCATCTGCAAGTAATCAGGCACTCTTGTGGATCTCTTGTGACAAAGCTGGCACACCTTAAAGAAGGATGAAGCTAATGATCAGCACAGGATGCATTTTTGAGAAACAAAACCCACTGCTTTTCTTTCTAACCAAGAAGATATTTTCATTATTCATTTTAAATGTTACAGATTGAATTGGTTCATTTTTGGCTATAAATTCAATCTCACCCACAGTCTAAGCAAGGTGGTTTTATCAGACTGATAAAAACAGTGGAGCTCTGGAGCCTCCTACGGGGAGGATTCCACAGCCTTTGAAGATCCAAAGTCTGTCACTTTGACACAGGTTGTTAATCCAAGCCTTCAGGCTACAGGATGAAACACTCTGGCAGACTAATTTTCTGAGGTGCTGTGATGGTCTTGTTTTAATCACACTCTTGCCCAGCCACTGCAGTTCTGAGGAGTGGCACGAGGCCAGCCTCCTTCCCAGATCTGATGACCAAGTACCCACTCACAGTCCAGGGGGTGAGCTGCCAACTGCCAACATGCACACCTGAATTTACTCTTTGGTATTCATAGCAATTCCACATTTGCATTTGTTCAGCAGAGTGAATTTAATCATAACCTGCCTCGTTATTAGCTCTTATTACAGCGGGTTATTAAGGAGGTATGATAGTGTGGGATAGAAAAGCTCACAGTTTAGGCAAGTGCAGTTTGCCCAACATGCTGAAATTTGCATTCTCTCTCCTGGTTTTGATAAATGTACGTCACGTCTCGTCTCTGCGTGGCATTTGGCTCCAGCACAGAGCTTGCTGCACCACTTACATACTGATACAGAACATGCAGTACATGCAGTGCTCTGTCTGCGCTGTTATAAAATATAAAAACACCTACAGATGTCATGTGTAAAAGTAAAACTATCAATCATAAGCAAATCTCCTGTTGAATATTTATAAAGACCAATTTGGGTTTAGAAAGTGTTTTACATCAGTAATAACAGGGTCAATAACTTTCCTATATATATATTCAGTATCAGCAAAATGCTCCCCAAGAAGAGGACCAGCAAAACCTTGTGTGGGCTGCTCAAATCCTGTGTAAAACCTAGTTTCAGGAGCAAAGAATTAGGAGGAGTGGGTGTCAGAGGGAGCCTCTGCTAAGGGTGAGAGTAGCTGTAGATTTGTCTGAGCACCACAGAGCATTTGCTGCAGCCTGGACAGGCACATCTGAGCATCCTCTCCTTCCCCTCAGGGCCCACCCCTGTCAATGAAGTCATGGAAACAGTGGAGTCCATGCCAGCTGGATGAGGCAGGTCAGCACAGGCTATTGATCCTGGCAGCCCTGGCAGAGGATGGAGGCTGGGATGCTGGGTCTTGGTTCTCACCAGGCTGGCTGCACTGGCACATACACTGGGCTGCAATTATGCCTTTGCTTGTGTCTTCTGGCAATGTGCTCTGTCCTTGCCCTGGACATGGGACATTCTATGGCTCTGCCCAGCCACAGGCATGGGAAGCAGCTCCTTTTCAGTGCCATGATGAGAAAGCAAGAAGCACAGCACTGGCCCACATCCCCCTCACTTTGAATCAGATCACCTGCTCACGGCAGGAGCTTTTGTTACATGATCCAACACAGAATGAATAACCCTACACAATCTCTGTAATCCAGGTACCATCTCCCAGCTGTATCCTCAGAGAACACACAGAGTGTATAAATAATAGAGGGACTCTGAGTTCTCACTAACTCTTACACTGAAAAGGGACAAAACTTCTGCTTGTTCAACTTGGATTTAAGGAAAAATACAGAACACTGGCATTTCAGTTTCATGGAACCAAAGATTCTTGCACAGTTCAAAGCCCAGTGAGACTCAAAAGATAGATATCTCTTACATTCTTCTAGCCAGCATAGGGGAGAAATTAACAACCAGTGTAAGTAATACACTATTTCATGGTGACCATCATTATTCTTCATGCTTTTAGAAGCCTACACTGATGAGCAACGACATCCAACTTCATGCAATTTTATGGTGGAGGAAAGAAGAATGGTGCTCATCATCCTCATTTTCATCCTTCATGCCAAGTGCTAAGGTCATACAGAAAATTAGAACAGGTTAATTTGCCCCCATTCTCTTTTTCACAACAAAACTGCTGTGAATCACTCATCATTTTATGAATGGGATTACAGAATAGGATTGCCCAAAACAACAAGGACTGAATTTGATAACTAAATAAGCTTTTTACACTCTCTGCTCACTTTCCTGTGCAACGATTTAGCCCACACACTGCCTGGTCTGAATTCCATGGGATCTCTCCACGCTCTGGGTTTACATGAGAAGCTGTATATACTGAATGAAAGGTTCATTAAACATGGGAACTTCCTGGCCTTTTCTTTGCCTTCACCCCTTCCCTTTGATAGCTGAATGTACTGCTTTACTCACGGAAACCAAAGTGCCCTGGCAGGAGGGAGGCATAACACAGGCACGTGCCCTGAATGCGGAGAGTGCTGAGCGCAGCTCTGGCAGAGCATCTCACACCCAGCCCTGGGCACCTCTGCCACGTCTGCAGGGCTCAGCAGGGCAGCCTCAGCAGGCACAGCAAACACCCTGTGCCACGGTGCAACCGGGCAAAAGTGATCTGCTGAGGGGAAAGCTCAGAGCAGCAAGCTTCTGCTCTGCTTAGTTGGAATGTGAGGGCACGGGTCTTGTGAAAGGGAATGCTAATAGCCTGTGTCACTCTGCTCTTTCCCTCTTCTGCCTCTTTTCCCGTCTCTTAAACCCGCTGACAGCAGTTTATACCTGGCCAGTGAAGCCAGCAGTTCACGTGTGCTGTTTGAGATTCATTTCTTGGCTGAGGCCAGCAGTGTGAATAAAGCTCTGTATGCAGATTGAGGGGAACGAGAAGGTCGATTTCAAACTTGAAGCTAGGGAACATGGATAAAATGACAGTGTAAAATGTTGTGTTCTTTCTGGTTTAGAGTGGGTTCTCACACATGCATTGAAGCATTCTGCTTTAGCAATCTCAAATGAAGAAATTCTGCATCATACACTGGGAATTTAGGACTACTCACACTCATATACCCACACACAGAGTATTTTGACCAACAATAAAATCTTCTTATTTCTAAAAGAGCTACTGAAAGTCACAAAGTTAAATCAGATATTCAGACCAGCATCAACTTTGTTTCTTCACTCCCCCAGCACCTCTTTCGTGCTGTGTTTAAAAGTATTATATTTTCATGCAAGTTTTACACTAGTCATAGCACAGCCAATAATATTAAAATGCAACTAAAAAAACCCATAAATCCTCATCAGTTACTATGAGATCACAATGGTACTTTTTTTACATGCAATTCTTATTCTCTTGTGTTTTAGGGCTGCTTCTTTGGTGCTGTTTAAAGTAGCTTTGTAAATTTAATGGATTCACCGTGAATTATTAAGCTTGCACGATATAACTACTTTTTATAAAGGTTTCTTGTGGGTCCCCTAATGATTTTAAAGTACAATGACAAATATAAGGCTAAACCTAATATCTCCTGTCATCTCTTCATAAAACAGTGTTTTGGTTTAACAGCACGAACACCATCCGAGAGGATTCTGTCCTGCCCGTCTACCTCCAGGAGCTGAGCTGCTCTAATTGTTCTGGCATGTCAGAACATTTCGCATTAACGTCGAAAAGTTTTGCTACCCATGAATTATGTTATGTTGCAACTTTTTGGCACGTCTTCTGACTTTCAGTGGGGTAAGTGGCCACACTCTCTCAGGTACTCTGGGGTGGGTGTGTGGGTTTGATTTGGCTGCTAGCTGCTTTTGCCAAGGGAAATTCTCAAGCATCGGAGCGGCAGTAGGGCATGTGAGAGAGACAAGTTTTCCCAAAACATTAGTGTGCAAAACTGTAAAAAAGAATTAAAACATTAGTGTGTAAAACTGTAAAAAAGAATTAAAACAACCTTCACTCTGCTGTAGTGGTTGTTGCGTTTGCCTAACACGCAAAAAGTCCCTAGTTTGAAATCAACCAGAAACACCATGTGCAAAAGATTGTTTAAGTTCTTTCTCACAGTTTCACAGACTAATGTTTTGGAAAACTTATCTCTCTCACGGGCCTTACTGCCGCTCCGATGCTTGAGAATTTCCCTTGGCAAAAGCAGCTAGCAGCCAAATCAAACCCACATGGGTGCTGCCCTGCCAGCCCTGTTGTCCTCCAGCTCCCCATCCTGCATGGAGCAGACAGCTCTTGCAATCCCCTGATGCCTTCCTAGAAGGTGTTTGTACCCTTCTATGTACAAATATATACAGCCTTTGCTTCTGTTTCATGCCAGTAAAAAACTGATGTTTAGCTTTTCTTCCCTGGATAATTCATGGTTAAGTTTATGACCTCCATTTAGGAGGGATGGAAATTGTATCTTCTGCACCAATTTAGGTATAAAATCACAGCTTTTTTCAGCTGGGGGTGCAGCTGAAGCACTAGTTTGGGGACAAAAAGGACATCCAACATCATCAGCTTATCTCCCCCTTTAGGGGGTGCTGAACTAATTGTAAGAAAAGAAAACACACAAATCAGTGACTGGTAGATCTGCCCTTTGCTGTCCTGCAGAGAGTTGGCTGCAGCCATCCAGGCCTGTGACAGCTCTCGCCTGGATTATTCTTTATTTGTGCCAGGGTAAGAAGCTCAGTCAGAGCAGCTTTGATGGGGATGAGAGATGGCAGACAGTTATGAGGTAGGACAAGCCAAGGGGAGCCCATTATGTCCATCCTGCAGTTTGCTCTGATTAGTCACAGCCAGCTCTACAACAGGGCTCTGATGCTGCTTGTAACAGGGTATATGTGGGGGCATGTTGGAACCCTGGAAGCTGAGAATTTTGGATTTTTTGTGCTGACAGGCACTGACCAACAAGAAAACACTGCATTTGACCTGAAGCCGTGGAAAAGGTTTCCAACATTGAGTGATAACACCGGGGTTATGGGTGTGTAGTTGGAATAGAAATGTGTAATATCACAGGGTGGAAAATTTAGAGGTTGGGGTTTTAGTATATAGTAATATATAGAAGGCAAGATGGAGGTTTAGGGGCGTTGGTTTTTCTTGTCTTTTCACCTTCTTCTTCCTGGGTTTGGGTGACTTTTCATGATTGGATGAAAAGGTCCACAGTCCGGACCAAGGGTATTTGGTTATTGGGTTATAAACAAAAATAATTTCGGTGTTAGTTCACAATTGGACAATTTGTCCTTGAAAAGGCCTTGTAGAGATAGAGAGGCATCCATTTTTATGCCTGTTAATTAGAGTGCAGCAGGACTCACAGCTCGTGAGACTGTAACATAAGAGTTAATAAAC
Source organism: Nicator chloris (assembly GCA_013400495.1). Taxonomy (NCBI): domain Eukaryota; kingdom Metazoa; phylum Chordata; class Aves; order Passeriformes; family Pycnonotidae; genus Nicator; species Nicator chloris. Next base: position 11,360 of record WAAE01012747.1, read on the forward strand.
ATCAAAGTCCAAACAGGAACTTTGTCTCTCTCGAGTATTCAATCCCGACTCTGGCAGGGAAAAGACCTAAAACCATCACAGGGCCATCTACCCATGATCTCCTTAGAGCAAGGAACAGATGAGAGCACCCTNGGGGTTATGGGTGTGTAGTTGGAATAGAAATGTGTAATATCACAGGGTGGAAAATTTAGAGGTTGGGGTTTTAGTATATAGTAATATATAGAAGGCAAGATGGAGGTTTAGGGGCGTTGGTTTTTCTTGTCTTTTCACCTTCTTCTTCCTGGGTTTGGGTGACTTTTCATGATTGGATGAAAAGGTCCACAGTCCGGACCAAGGGTATTTGGTTATTGGGTTATAAACAAAAATAATTTCGGTGTTAGTTCACAATTGGACAATTTGTCCTTGAAAAGGCCTTGTAGAGATAGAGAGGCATCCATTTTTATGCCTGTTAATTAGAGTGCAGCAGGACTCACAGCTCGTGAGACTGTAACATAAGAGTTAATAAACATCAAAGTCCAAACAGGAACTTTGTCTCTCTCGAGTATTCAATCCCGACTCTGGCAGGGAAAAGACCTAAAACCATCACAGGGCCATCTACCCATGATCTCCTTAGAGCAAGGAACAGATGAGAGCACCCTGCACCCCCAGAGCTGTCCCAAGTCTCACCAACATCCAGCCTCCCCAGGACTGAGAGCTGCTCTCCCAAGGAAGGACAGCCTCATATACAGGCTTGCACTGATTTGGAAAAGCTTGGATGGATTTTTGTGTCTGAAAACAAATTCGTTTTGCCTCTTTTTTTTTTTTTCTTTTCAGTTATTTGAACTTTTCCCAGTATGTTTGGAGGTCTTTATCATGTTACTAGAAAACAAATTTTCTTGTGCCTTCAGCAGTCAAAAAACCCACAAAAAAGTTTATTGCCAAAGACAAGGGGAAAATTGCTCTGTCTTGTTTGTCAGCATCTACCCCAGACATTGGAATTCTTTTCATAAAACTTTTCACCCTATTAAAAGCTATTTTCTCTCCAAAGTTCTGACGGTAAAATGTTGGTGCACTTTGTTCAATGGTAAATTTCACAGTATCTCCTACCATCTGCTTCACTGAAAAAGATTTTCCCCTACGAAGACTAAATATATAAACACAGAAATGCAGACTTCATGTCAGCAAGTTCTTCTCCAGAGATTAGAAACTATTTGCATGAGCCGGGGCTGTTAGCTTGATTATATCTTAATATTGAACCATCCCTAAATTGCTGGTTAAATAAAGCCAGACAAGACACAGATAAACTCCAGGGTTTTTTATCTATATCATGCATATAATTGAGATAACACAGACTCTGAAGGAGCTGTAAGAAATCTATGTAAATAAAGAAATCAGATCTATGCAAATAACTGACTTGGGGCATGAAGAAGGTTCTGGTTAAGTTGAATGAACTGTTTGACTTGACAGACCTTTATTTGCAGAGTTTTAACACTTCCTTAAACTTTCATGTATGAATCAACTTTTTTTAAACACAATACAAATCCCAAAACTTTAATTGATCTGACAATATTTTTATCCAAAACTCTTTCAAGTTGATCCGGATTTTAATTTTTCTTTCCTTCCTCCTTACAGACCATTTATGTGCTCTGGTATCTTATTTACAGGGAAACAACTTGCTGCTGGAATGAGAGGTGGAGTATCGTGAGCTCAGTGCCCTCACTCTCATGAAAACACCGAGGACTGTAAGTGCAGGTGAAGTCAGTCAGTGCACAAGGGTAGGGCAGGGAAAATGGGATTCACCCCAGAGAGAAGCCTGGCTGACACAGACATGCAGCATCTGTAGGAAGGCAAGCGTTGTCTTACCTGACCCTCAGCTGCAGAACCTGACCAAGTGCAGCTGATGAGCAGAAGAGAATAGTTTCAAAAAACATTCTTTTGAGATTTGCTTGGGGTTGTAAAGTCTAGGATGCGTTTGCAGTACCAAAGCTCAACAATGCCCAAGCTGCACTGGCAGGAGAGAAAGAAATGAAACCTGATCTTTTTACCTATGAAATGACTCAGAAATCACGAATGCTTGATAGAATGAAGGGCACTTATAATGTAAGTGCTGCATTGAACTCTGTTTCTTTGGCCAAAAATAACTTCTCAGTCTGAGACACTTGCCATATGAATAGCTGCTACCTACACAATCTCTCCTGCTTTTCTATTTTATCCTTTTGCTGAAGTGGTGACCTTCAATAGAGCTAAACAAGTCAAATCTCTTGATCTGAGAGCATTCCAACTTTTATATGTCTACAAATCCCAGGAAATGAGCCTGTGGTCACGGGGGAAGTTAATAAATATATTGGTCCATCTTTTAAGAAGCCCTGAGGAATGGTTACCTTGTGAAAGTGTGTCTGCCATTTCTGATTTAACAGTTGATTACCAGTGCTTGGAAACTTTCAAAGGTTACTGCCATAAAAGGCTACACCAGGTTATTGGTTTTAAACTGCTTAAAAGCAAAACTCACGGTTTAAGAACCTGTTCAGGCAATTATTTGGCTTCAGTTGGTGGGGTAATAAGCAGCAGTGGTGATACCCAACACAGGCCATCCCCAGCACTGCTCCTCTGTGGTTCTGCTGTCTGACTTTGCACTGTGCTAACTGATCTCCCTCCAAGGCCATGCAGCACTGCCCTGCCCTTAGAGGAAGCTCAGCTAACCTCGTCCCTTTTGGTAGGAGTGCTACAGTCCTTTAGAAACCTGGAGAATCACACCAACAAAATTCACTCTGAAGTCTCTTCTGGGTGCTGCAGAAACAGGCTGGTCACACAGGGGGGCAGAACCCAGAAACATCCTTCCTCTGCCTCCCCCACAACATCTAAGGGCTCGTGGGGTAGAGGTCTGCATCCCTCAGTGCTGCAGGCATGGCAGGAGATGTACTGAATGCAGTATTTATCCTAGCACAATCAACACTCTGTTCCTAACAAGCATGTAGAAAGGAATCAAACACTGAGCAACTCATCCTATCTGCCTCAGCCCCCCCACACCAAACTTCCACAGGCAAAGGAGAGGCTGCTTAGTGGCTTACGGGGCAGCTGGAAGAAGTTGTGGGGTGTCTGTTAACAAAACCTGCCTCTGAAGAGAAGCAATGGTTGGATCACTAAACACTAAAGTGCAAAATATTTCTCATTCTCTGCAGGTACTCCACAAAAAAAATAAAATAGTATTTTTCAATGAAAGAGATGGTGGATTAAGAAAAAGAAGATAAGGGATGAAAGAAGGAAAGAAGTAAATAACGAAATTCCCATGTTGAGCTTTTGCAGACAAAGATAAGCATCTGAGGGCTTTCAGTGATGTGTATTTTCTATGGGCTGCTTTAAAAACCCTAAATGCAGAGTCTTTTATGGTTATACCAATGTTTGGAAGAAGCACAAGGCATTGTTTTACAAATAACTGGATCTGAAAGGCTTGTGAACGTTGCTGTTTGAGACACAAAGAAAAACTAATACATTTTTCTCAGACTTTATCAGCTCTATTGCAGAAGTGATGAACTTGCAATGGAGCAAAGGGAGAATCTTCATTCCTAGGGAAAAAAAAATCTTTAATTTATAACAGCGTTTCTCAAAAAGGTTGTGGATTTTTCTCAGGTTAAAATCCACATCCCCTTCCATGGGAATTCTTCAGTGCCTCTGTGGTTTGGTGTGTGACTGTTTATATTCATGTTCACTTTTCTGCTTTTTTGAGAGATGTAAACCTAGTAATATTCAATTCCACTGACTCTGCTCTCAGGGTATCTTCTTCCTACTTCCACAACCACCTATTGGAATCCTGTGCAACAATGGTTTTCACTTTAGTGGGAGGATCACTGAGGCCCTAAATGAAAAATCAGAGATTTGGATTCCCCTACCCTTCATCTCTGTTCTAATAATCTTGTACCCTTAGCTTTTTAACTGCTTCTCTGTGCTGTTCTGCACCAGTCAAACTTCCTATAGATCTAATTTCCAAGTACATGAGGGCTGAGCCCTGAACTGAGCTGCTGTTGCACCACTGAATCAAGCATTGCTCTAGTTTATACAAGCTGAACTAGCTCTGTTGGGGACTGGGGGAGGCAATAGCAAACAAACAATGCACTTCATCCTTCCAAGGAGCCTGAATCTATATTCATTCATATTCTACATTAACAGAGCCTGCTCCATTAATGAGGGGCAATTCCAGACAGATATTTTCTTGAGTGTGCCCATCACTAGCTCTTTCACATAACAAAAAAGAAAAGGAAGGTTCACACATAATGAGTGGTCCTCATTAGCTCTTCTCAAGGTAAAACTGTTGGGCAAGCACTTGTGGAGGTGTTGCCAAACAAACACAGGTAGCTGGGCTTCCAGGTAATGGCAAGTTCTGGCAGGGCAAAGTGCTGCAGCAGACTGAGAAACTGAATTTCAAGGTAGAAAAAATGATTCTGAAAAGCCTGAAGTTTGTCTTCCAGGAATAATTACTTTTGTTCCTTTTTCCTAGCTTTTTACCATTCCAGTGGTGTTTCTCTTAATGATGTCTTTTTAACAAATTTGCTGTGAGATAAAGTAGCACACATTTTCTGGGGGGAAAAAAAATGAAACAAACAAAAACCCAAAAGGGCAGGTCTTGCAGGACATTTAATTCCTGGAGAATCTAAGAAAGCAAAGAAATCATTCTCTCCCATTGAAGTACATTACAAAGACTTACAACAAGCACACCAAATCCAGTAAATGTAAACTCTGAGAAGCAGAAATGAGTTTTAGAGGGTGCAGGTAATACCTCCCTAAACAAAATCTGCTTTCCAGCCTACATGTTGAAACTCTGTTTGATTGCTCAATTTGCCCCTGAGCTGCTGGGAGAAGAGCAAACTTAATTTGTGCTGTGCTGGCTACCAGGGCTTGTGTTCACAGAGCAGACCTGCATGTAGGTCTCATTTTGGTTTTTTCCTGGGGACTGCGGCTGATTTTCTCAGCTGCAGTAATGTTCCAGCGATAATTTTTCCCACAAACAACCCGAAGAAAGAATTTAAACGAATCTGTACAGCTGGTGTTTGTTAACTTGTGAAGTTGTGAGTGGTTGTGGTGTTTTGCCTGGTGTAGGTTTCGAACCTGGGATGTTTTGTGTGTTAGGTAAACACATTAACTACTACACTAGCTGTGCTGATTCGTTTAAATTTATTCTTCGGGTTGTTTGTGGGAAAAATTATCGCTGGAACATTACTGCAGCTGAGAAAATCAGCCAGTTTCTAGGAAAAACTAAAATGAGACCCACACCTGCACACAGGTAGATAGGAAACCAATGTTTTTACACTATGGTGCATCTGAAACTATGGTGTGATAAGGGAAAATGAGAACTAATTTGGGAGGGCTCTGAGGGGGGCTGTATCTGCTTTGCTGGCGCTCACCAGCTCCCAGGTAAAGCACTACAAGCTCCACAACCTGCTCCTTCCTGCCTGCTGGATTCCCATCCTGCAGTGGTGTTGGTTTTCACTGTGCTCTTCCTCACGGGCACACAGTCACTGGGCTCACACTGCTGAGACAGATGACTCCTTATTTTTAGCCTGAATATCTGTTCCCATTAAAAATGAAGGGAACGGGTGCTCACACGTGTAAAATTTCCCAGTAAATTTGGGTGGTTGTCGCCCTGATATTTTAGCCTTCTGATGTTTCAGTCTCTGAAACTCTTTTCCCATAGATTTTGCTGTAAATAAGAGAATTGTTTGTGCTAGTTTTATCTATGTTTGCATTCCTTCTTGGAGGAGGGAATCTTTTGATAGACATCTGTCTTGACCAATGTGATTGAAGAGGTGCTAACTTTGCCTACCAATCACTGGGCTTGTTTGAAATACAATATAAAGAGTCAAGTTTCAAATAAAGTAGATTATTAGCTCTCAGAATTTTCACAGAAGTCCGTGTCTTCATTCCGTGTCCTATTGGGACAGGTGGTTATGAGAGTAACAACTTGCCAGGATGTGTTGATAGCTGCAAACACCAAACACCAGCAGATACCAAACACCAGGAGCAATGGAAGCACAGAGCTAACTCGGTCTGTGGCCCAGCCTGGTGTGCAGTGAGGAGCCCACAACCAGCACAGACAAAAGGCACCTGAAGGGTTGGGCACAGGTGGAATGAAATAAACAGGTTGGGTTAAATTCTGTGTGCTGCCTCGGAATTGCTCCGTGACACAACTCCCCAACTGCAGATGCTCTTCAGCTGAGCTATGCCAGGAATTTAGATCCAAAGCTCAGTGGTATCAGGTAGGTTCAGATTCATTTAGTTACACACAGGAAATCTGTTGATATTGAGGAATCTGATCTCAGGTTTGCCTGGTTTTGATTTGCTCTGAGCAGTGTGGTCTGACCTAACAACTGACCCCACTTTCAGCAAGAGGTTGGATTAGATGAGTTCCTGAGATCCCTTTCTGCCTAAAATACCTTGTGGTCCTATGCTACTGGGGTTTGATGCATCAAAATTATTTATGATTTCCAATTAATTTCAGTAAATAATTCTGCCTGGACAAAAGAGTTTTTCAGTTTATGATAATAACAGATTTTCAAAATTATATATTTGAAAAACTTAAATTGCTTCACTCCTATATTTTCTAAATGACAGCACTTATTGCAAAGCATATTCTTTCTGTTTGCGTGTTTTTCTCAGTGAAGTTGAGTAATTTCTTCAGGATGTTGCTTTTATTGCTTTGAGAAAGGTCTTTGCATTTCACAGTAGCAAACCTGAAACCAGCAGCTTTCCTCTCTCAGGCTGCTGAGAGAGGATGTAAAGGAAGCCCTTGTGACATGACAGAAGCAGCAAGATATTATTTTCTGTTAAAATCTTAGGAAGTGCTTTGAATGAAACATAGATTTCTCTTCCAAGTTCAAAAAGCAATTCTGAACCACATATCAGCCCTGGAAGGTTTTTTTCTGCCAGTCTGAGATTAGCAGCAAACAACAAAAAACATGAGTAACAGTTGTACAAAGCCTTATACAACCTCATTGTTCTCTAAATAAGAAACGTGCTTTCTATTTTGATATTCCAAAGCATCTAAGTTACTTTTCTGAGACTTCTAATTAAATCACCCAGCCTCCAATGGTAAGATTTTAAGAAAACTAGAAGAATTCAAGTGAAAGAATAGACAAAGACTTTATTGCAGACTTCTTGAAGGCCAAAAATATAGTTCCCAAATCAATAGAACACTCCAGCTCCCAGCATGAGCACACTCTTGACTGGTACATATATTAATATTGTCATTGAAGTATTTGCTTGTGTTTTTAAGGTCCATAGCAGCCTTGCATCTTTTCCTTATAATGGAGGAAAGTCTATAAGTTACACAGATTCTGTTTGGTGCCTTTAAGAAGTAAAAGTGTCCTAGGAATTGGTAGTGTGACTTACTCCTTATGAATTATCACTTGAACAGAAGAAGACTGTAGATTACTTGGAAAATGATGGGAAAATACTTCAAATAATGCCCTAAATAGGTACCATCAAAGCTAGCTTTGGGTTTCTATCTTGTAGAGCTGGCTGCTAATCACAAAACAGATGTAAATCTTTAGTAAATTCTCTGAAATCTGTTAAAACTATTTACCTTGGTATGATTTAGAAAAGTCCATTTCTTGAAGTATACATTTCTCCTTTTTTCACCTGGGGAAGTTTCTCACCTACATGTGAAAAGGGGCTACTTTATTCTGAAAAAAAATCTATTTTTTATTTGATGACTTCTTTGGCAGAAGAGAAACTCGGTTGTAGATCTGCTCTTAGAATCCTGTGGGAAATAAAAGAACAGAATATGCTGAAGACTGGTTGGGGGGAAGGAAAGGAAATGTCTTCAGATACGTGTCACTATTATTCTGATCTATAGAAGCCTTTCAGAGTGTAATGCAGTGCAATTTATTTCAGGTGGCACAGCACCCCCACAAGGCACAATTTTGAACTGAGAGATGTCAAAACTGGGAGAGGAAGCATAAAGGGCCTAGCAGGGAAATGCTGCTTGCTTCTGGCACGTGCTTGTATAAAAATCCATCGGCTGGGAATAACACTGCCTTTGGAAGCAGGGTAGAGAGAAGTCTGCAATAAAAGCTGAAGCAGTGCAGTGACTTTTGGTGCTCTTTTCACACATCTCTGTGTGTAGTCAGGAGAAGACTGCAATTCCTGTAAATAACTGTTGTAATGAATATAAGGATTAATGCTACTAAAGAGAGTCTGAATTCTAGAGGTGTCTGAATACCAAAGCCTGCTCGTATTAGGAAGGGAATTAGAAAGAGGTTCTTTTCAATAATCACCTAGCCCTTCAGTGAATAATCACAAGGAGCAATGCACACTGTTTAAAATTAATAGCCTTAGCTCTCTTTCCTTGGAGGAAACTAAAACCCAGCAGGAAATTCAGGATGATATGTGATTTTTATGCATAAAACCATGCAAAGGCTGGATAAATATCTTCAGCTTGGATCACCCTGAAGTCCACAATGCCCCTCCTGCCTTGGGAAAAAGAACTGCACATTTGTTACACACGGTGTGGCAGTCAATCCCTAGGACCTATTTAACTTTATACTTCTCAACACGTTGCTACTTTCTGCCTTCAAGGACAAGCTCAACAATTCATGCAGTAGAAGGTATTTTGGATTTGCAGATAAGCAAGTCACTTAGTGCCTGAAACATCTCTGCATTACAGGTCAACAGGAACTCTTTAGTCAGCTTTTCCCATTTTCTGCGTACAGAGGAAATTTCAAAACATGTCACTCAGCCCAAGAAACAAGCTGATGCTCAGACTAGTTATTTTTAAATTCGGGTCTTCACAAACAGAATATCTAACAGACTTCTTAATTTGCTATGCCACTCATTGGCTTTCAATCTACAGCACCATGTAGCAGCAAGAGCAGTTTTGCTGTCAGTCCTGCTACCTGCTGTGTTGTACCACACACCACCTGCAACCTGCAGCACTCGATGTCAGCCTGTGTGCTTAAACCAGAAGCAGCTTCAATTATAGTTCAAGCAAACTCGGGGGGTTTGATCTAGTGGATTAGAATGCTTACACTGCATCTGTTTTCCTACTTGCTACACATGAGCTGAGGAGTTCCTGGTTTTTCTATGGCTCTGATTTGATTCCACACAAACAGGAAGTCCTGCATTTTTAATACAGGGGAGACGTAGGACTCAGAGCTACATGGCAAAACAGTAACAGTAGGTGAATTCTAGCCCTCACTTTCCAGTATGTACTTTAGGTTACCCATGAGAAATTCTCTATTATGGTCAAACAGGTCTTGGGCTGCTCAAATTAATAATCCTGTACTGTAATCATTGTGACACCGCCAATAACTACCTGAAATTGGAGCCTAAGCTGTTGAAAGCACCTTAAAATTTTGACTCCACATGCCCCAAACTTGTCCTCATTATTCATTACACACTTCAAAACAGAGACACAAACCTACCAGTGTCTACCTATGTCCTCCTGTTCAGAAAACACTGGATCCTGCCTTAGTGAACACTATGTGGAAAGCATTAAGGTGATTTGCAGTTTTCATTCTTTTCCATTTATCTTTTCTGTTGAAATGTCCTGCTTCTACTCATCCATTTCCACAAGTACCATACTCAGCCTCAAAGTCTCTGAATGCCTTGCTGTCTGAAAGGTTTTAAGTTTTACAGCTGTAAAAAGTGATAAAAACATTTTCTGCCACCTGCCTCCTTTAGCAGGTCCTTTTTTCCCCCACTTTCTATTTATTGTAACTTAACAGACTAACTCAGAACTCCTATCCAAGTCATGGCATAAATTTAATAGATGCAGAAACCATGTAGCTTACATTGCATATGTCCCATACCCTTTCTCTAAAATCATTTTGCCTACTCCTATTGTCAGTGGCTTGGAGTGAGGACAAACACACTAACTTTACTATGCCAGCCAAGGGAGCTCCCTCTGGGCTCTCTCTGATGCAATAAGGCAGCACATGTAGGAAGAGGAAACTGCAGGGAATGTCTGAGAAGCTGATTGCCAGAAATCACAAAACAAAAAAAATAAAGGCAATGTATTTTGCAGGTAAGTTTGAAAGAAGTCTGAAATAGAAAATAGAAGATCTTACAGAGAAGGAAATATGGAATGATAGACCAAAGAAAGCAGCAGAAATCAAGAACTTGACAAAGAGATCTGGGAAGTCAGTATGTTAAACCTGAATTATTTGCTGAATACTTCATATTCTTAGAGTATTCTAGATGCAGTCCAGTACTGATCATTTCTATTTCTTTGATTCTTCCAAGTATTTTATTTCTTTGGCTTTTACATTCTTTCTATCAAGCAGGGCTTATTGTTTTATCCTGAGCTCATCTTTCTCTTTCACAAGCCACAACCTCAACCATGCACTCAGAAAACCAAGTTGGTATCTGGTGCAATGAATTATTTTGAAGTTAGGACCACCACCCACACCCACCCAGTCTCCTGTGTACTCCACAGGAGTGACAGCAGCCTGAAGCCTTTGGGTGGCATCAAACAGATCAACCAACACCGTCTTTAACACAAAAGAATTTCAGCTACAGATACAGTCTGCAAAGTGAAATCTCAAAATTTATGGCTCTCAAAACCAACTGCAATGCACACTTAGGATAAGAAGGAAGAAATCTTGATTATTTCTTCCAGTGGTGAAATCTAAATATAAGTAGTCTAAAAAACCCAGGCTTTTTTAGTGTATGTCAAGCTCCAACAATACAGGCTGCCTGCAACAATGTCATTCATATAACCATTCCTATTAGCACATTTCTACCACAGGAAACAAGATGTTATTGTTTCTAATCTCTAACATATTAAATAATATTTTCAACAAGATAATTCCAAACACATTTCCTCTTGTAGCTATTTTATTACGTTTCCTACAGATAATGCTTACAAAATTATCTCGCTCATTGTTATTACTGCAGCCTCTGGCTTAGGAGACAAACTCTAATAAAAAGAAAAATTCTGTTTTACATTTTTTATTCCTAGCAGGGATAAAACCTTTCTGTGTTTATCAAAGCCCGCAGTGGAAAGTGACCAAAAATCCATCAATTAATCCAACTTCTAAAAAAAATCCCCAAAGCTCCAAGTGTCAATCACCCCTAGCCTATCAAACAGGACAAAATACCTTCAGCAATGCTTCTAAAGAAGTTATAATTATTCTGTTTTATGTGACTGAAAGATTAAAAGGCTCATGCTGTATTTTAGAGGGAGAAAAGAAGAAATAAATTGAATAATCACTTGTTAATGACAGGCTTTCACACTGAGATAGGAAACCCGATGTTTTTACACTATGGTGCGTCTGAAACTATGGTGTGATAAGGGAAAATGGGAACTAATGTAAGCTGGTCTGTTTTATAGCACTGACCAAAACCAAAATTTAATCGTGTTTCCTAGCTGAAAAAGCTTTTCTTTTTCTCTGTGCACAAGAATAGCTGGTCAAGCAAGCAGTTCTAGGTGATAGCAAACAACTGTAATGCAAATGCTTTCCTGGGAAAATTGCAATTTTAGTCTTCTGTGTAGTAGCTGGAGGGTTGAAAATGAGTACCTATCATGCTTTTGTTAAGACTGTCATCTAATAAGAACCTGTTTTCCAAGAGACCAAGAATACAAGTGTTTTGAGAGACACACTGTTGTACATTTAATCAGTTTGGATAAGTTCTTAATGGTGATTAATTTGACACAGACCAAGCAAAGTAAAGTTTTCAGGGCGCTCGGATTTTTATTAACATTTGTATTTCCCTAAGAACAGCAATGGAAGAACATCCCACTGATTGTCTTCCATCTATACAGATTCATGGCCTGAAAACAAAAAATCTGCCCCAAACCCTAACAGTCTAAGTGCTGTTATTTTATGTGGTAAAGTTTGAGTATTTTTCTACCTTTTTTTGTCCTCAGTGTCTTTCTAGTTTTCATCAAAATCACTGGGATTTGCCTTCCTGCCTGTAGAAACCAAAGAAGATGTGTAGTTTTTGAGAGGGTTGAATGGTTTGCACAGCACATGCTTCAGGCTCTGAGAGAGTTGGAAATGTCTCTCACTGGTAGAGGGACCAACGATGTTAGTCTGATCACTGTTTACTTAATTTAGACTGAAAACAGACTTAAAAGAGAGATCTCACTTGTGGTTTCTTCTCTGCCTTCCTAATGCCCTTTGTAATTTTTATCTAAACACAGACCCTCACTTTTCCCCTTGGATAATTCTTGACCATTTCCGATGCACAATTTTGTCAACCAGAGAGGCACAAACAGCCTCTCAATCACTTTTTTGCATGAAACAGAATCTCTGACTGACTTACTAATAACTCCTTTCCATGTTGGGAAGCTGCCAAGGTTAAAATGCAAGCAAGTGAAGCCATCAGCAATAGCTGATTACTACATACCCAAGCAGTGCCGATGTTTGACAGACTTGTTTCACACACAGAATGTTGTTGGGTCTACTCTGCCCCTGCTCAGGTAACAAACAAAACTGTTCTTGACTTTACTAGGAATCATTCTGTGTTGATATTTGTCTTTCTGGAGTGCTAAATGAAGACAGATCTCAGAGATAAGTCAGAAAGGTGCTGTGCCCACAGGCTGCCCATTACTTGGTGGCTTTTCCTGCTGTCCTCCCCAGCACTCCTGCAGGACATGGGGAAGGGAGGATGGGGAAACAGACTCTCTGTCATTGCTCTTTTCAGTGAGCATCTTGACTTTTCCACTCCATACAGCTTCACCATCAACAAACTATTGGCTTATACAGCTGCTTGACCACCAGTACGTAATTCTTTTCATTTACAGAATCAGATTTTCATCTCTTTCCGTGATATTTTCTCTTTGGCCTTTCATCCTCTCAATTGCATCATCCAGAATTCTTTCTGTCTTGTCTGTAAAACCCTTACCAGCATTTTGGTAATAGAGTCATATTTCCTAATGTTTTAGCCCAGAGGCTGAGATTTATTCTTTGTCCAATCAATAACAAATAGTTGAGAACCTACTCGATGACCAATATTGTTTCATTTCCTCTCCTCAAGTAACCAGAGTCCTGCTATTCTTCCTCAGGCTGTTGTAAAGCACATAATGAGTTTCCAGTGGGCCAAAAGCTTTGACTACCTTCATTTTCTTCCCTTTTATGAGTGACATAACTAAAGGCTTTGATAGACTTTACAGTTTACTATAGGAAGTTTTTTATTCTTATGAATTTTGGTACAACAATTTGTGTTTATACCACTTGGAAGCTGTTTTACATGAAACTGCCTCATATCTCATTAAGACAAATTCCTTCAGGGAGTATGATGCCTACCATCATAATGTCATATAAGAACAATTGGTCTTTTGTGATTCTGACTGATAAGGCTTGTCTCTTCCTGGAAATGTTAGACAGCCATTTCAGAGACATTTTTCTTTTGTTCAGAGATGCTTTTCTCAGCAGTTGGTTAACTGTGTCTTCTGTTATTTTATCCTTCCATGTTCATCAGCTACTTTTCAGTAATACCTGACATCCCTATAAATCCTGTGTGGCAGAACCTGTGTCCACACTCCAATCTTTCTTTGGTATAGTTTCCAACTCAGACACCTGCTGCAATGTACTCAGCAGATCAGCTTTAACCAGGCACTGAAAGAGTCATTAAAGAAGAAAAATAGTGCCTCTTAAGCTTTATTTTTAACCACAGATGTGGCATTTTAATATTTAATGAACACTGGACATGGACATCACTTCTTATTCCATCAAATAGCATGAATATCTGAACATGCCTGAAATGCAGAATTACTGCACCATTACAGAATCACAGAATAATTTATATTGGAAGGCCTGTCTGAAGGTCAGGCAGTGCAACTCTGTTCTTAGCTGGGCAGCTGAGATCCTGCAGACTGCAGCAGGAGATGACAGGAGGAACCCTGACCTCACTGGACAGCAGGAAAGCTCTGGGGAACTTCTGCACCAAAACAACCTTGTCACAGGACTTCAGTATTGGTGGCGAGGTGCAGCTGGTGACTCCAGAGTGAGAAAACAACCTGTGCTTCCCTGTGGTGACTTTTTGCATGTCACCAGCCCAAGCTTTTGTTTTTCAGAGCAGGGGATGCCAAGCTGCCCGTTCTCAGGCAGCCAACACGAAAACAACCCCTGCAGCTGCTGCTGTGCAATGCCTCTTCAAGAGGAACCCTGTCTTTCACTGAAATCTGAAATTTTCCTTCCACACTTAAAACTAACTCCACTCCTTTCACCAGCTCCCAGGCTCAGCAATTTTTCTTATTCAGAGAGATTCAAAGAGCATTCGTAAAATAAATACACTAGTCTTGTTTTCCATGTCTTCTGAAAAATGTTACATGTACAAAAGGAAAGCTGATGCATCGAGTGAATCACACCCCTTCAAAATGCAAATCAATAATCACAACTGACATCAAAACACTGGAGTTCTGCCAAATCTTCTGTAAAGGTGTGAATTGTTAATCTAACATCCAGCACAGGAATAGATGTTTTGACAATAACATTAACAAAAGCAGAAGATTTATAAAGTGGGGAAACAAATGAGTTCTGACAAAATTCTACTTTGGCAACCTTCCCTTTAATACTGTGATGGTTTTGCTGAAAATCTCATTTGATTTGGTTAATTGATCCATTATTGAAGTGGAGCCTTCTAAAGAGTAAAGAGTACAGCACCAAAGTTGTCCCTGTCGAATGAGAAAATTTAGTTGACTTTTCATTACAACCCAGGAAAGCAAAACCTTGCTCTCCACTTCCAGTACATATTATTTTCTTCAAAAGCCTGTGAAAATGAAAAAGAACTATAAGCTGAAAGGAACAGGACCATTAAAGTAAACTAGGGTTAGTCCCCTAGTTGCAGGGTTCATAATGGAACTTCAGGATTTGACACATGTACTGCACAAGTGCCTGACAGTCTTCTGAGTGCCTGAAGGTAATGGAAGAATGCTCTGGGTCATGAATGACATGTAAGACAGCTCTCAAAATTAAAATACATTCAGCACAATAAAAAAAAATCCTTTGTAGGAGTCTAAATTTACTATTAACAAAAACAAAAATAAAAGGTATTAAAGGCTCTTAGTGTTTAATTTGCTTCAAGTATTTCTCCTGGGTTATTTGAAACACCACAAGTCCCAAGGCGGTCCGGAGGCAGTATTTAAGGAGCTGGAGTGGTGTCTTGTTTCCAAAGTGCACTGAAATGCAGTGAAATGCAGTGAAAAGCAGCGAAAGCAGTGAAATGCAGTGAGTGAAAATCGGGAAAATTCAGCGAAATGCAGTGAAAAGCAGTGAAAGGCAATGCAAAGTAGTGAAAAGCAGTAAAAAGCAGTGAAAAGCAGAGAAAAGCGGAGAAAAGCGGTGAAAAGCAGAGAAAAGCAGGGAAAAGCAGAGAGAAGCGGAGAAAAGCAGTGAAAAGCAGTGAAAAGCCGAGAAAAGCGGCGGAAGCTCCGCGGAGCGGGCGCGCCCCCAGCCCCAGCGGGCCCCGAGCGCTCCGCACGGCCCGGCCTGGGCTGGGCTGTCCTGGCGCGCCCTCGTGTGGCCGCGGCCCGGTACTGCAGCGGCCGCAGCCCGGCACCTCGCACCGCGCGGTGACAAAGGCCGCGCCTTCCGCGGGGTTAGGAGCGACACAAAACGCCGGCTGTGTGAAGTGACTGTTGAAACACACCGGGAAAATACAAGGTGAAAGCATGGCTATAAATATATAGCTATTATATAGCTAGAGCCAGGATAGAAATCTATAAGTGGTGTGTCAAAGACTGTGTTTCGAACTAGCAAAGAATAAAACGTTAGCTACTGGGACACAAATGTCAGCTATGTCAGCCAAAAAAACCCACAAAAACAAAACCAAACAAACAAACAAACAAACAAAACCAAACCAACAAACAAAAAAACCCCCTATAACAAAAAGCATAACTAAAAGACTTCTATTGCAGAGTAATTTTTTCTTTTGCTTGTCTTTTTTTTTCCCCCACACAACTCATCTGTTGCCACAGCCTAAGATTACAGCATTGCTTTCTATAACAATTTAGTGGGAAAATACAAATCATTTAAGTTATATATGCTTCTAATAGGAAGTTAAATATCACAGTCTGTCAGGAGAGTGACATTTTATATAGTAGCTCCATAGCAGTTCCCATCAGGGTCAATACAAATGACGTTAAGGTCACATAAATGTACTGGCATATATAGCCTTTGCAATACAGACTTATTGCTCCTCGACATCATTGGGAATTCTTCTGTGGATTGGAAAGAGTCATGCGATGTTTTCAGATTAATTTCAGCTAAAAGTGCAGTATATTCAAGAGAGGCAATCATCAACCTTCATAAATCTCTGTATCAGCTTCAGACTGAAGCCTCCTGTTCCTGCACACAGCAAAACAAAGGCCTGATGGTCACCCAATGGATGGGTGCTAGAAAAACACGCCCGTGTTCAGATGAGGATTCTAGAAATGTCAATCTATTGCACTGAAAATTTTCTACTTTAGATTGACTAGAAATGTAGACTCTCTAAGCTCACCAGTTCCATCTTTGGCATGGTTGCTGATTGTGCAGACTCAGCTTAGGGAAATGAGTCAAATGTATCACCAATCAAAATCAGACCAGGAAAATGAGAAGTAGAACAATCCTAAAAACACTTTCCCCCCCTCACCCCTCATTCCTTCATGGGCTTTAACTTTATTCCCAATTTTTTACCTCCTGCCCCCAAAGATGCCAAGGAACAGGGAACAGGGGTTACAGTCAGTTCATCGCCTAATGCTTCTGCTGCTGGTCTCCCATCAGGAGAACTTCTTCCCCTGCTCCAGCATGGGTTCCCTCCTGTGGGAGACAGCACTCCAAGAACCTCTGCAATGTGAGTCCCTCCCCCAGGAGGCACTCCTCCAGTGTAGTCCTTCAGGCACAGGCTGCCCCAGAGTGGGTCCCCTATGGGGTCACAAGTCCTGGCTAACGTGCTCCAGCATGGGCTCCTCTCTCCACTGGGCTAGATCCCTGCTACGAGTCTGCTCCAGCACAATCTTCCCACGGGGTCACAGCCTGCTTTGAGCATCCCCTGCTCTGGCCTGGGCTCCTCCCCGGGCTGCAGCTGATCCCTGCTCCCCATGGACCCCCAAGTGCTGCACAGCTGCCCCTCCATGGGCAGCACCAGGGGCTGCAGGGGAACCTCTGCTCCGGCACCTGCAGCCTCTCCTGCCCCTCCTGCCCTGACCTGCCTGTCTGCAGGGCTGCTCCTCTCACATCTTCTCACTTCTCTCTTCTCTGGCCACAATTACTCCCACTCAGTATTTTTTTCCCCTTCTTAAATGTGTTATCACAGAAGCATTATTATCATTGCTGATGGCCTTGGCACCAGTGGCAGGTCCTTCCTGCAGCCAGCTGTCATCGGCTCTGTCAGACATGGGGGAAGCTTCTGGCAGCTTCTCACCTGCCATGCCTGTGATCCCCTTCCCACACTACCAAAACCTGGCCACACAAACCCAGCACACCGACGTACCCTGCCCTTAAACACAGGGGCTGGCTGAAAACTCAGTGAAGACCCTTGTGGAATCCATCTGGTGTGGTGGCCACAGCACAGCCATCTCCATCTGCATTGCTACCCAAGGTTCTGCTTACAGCCACTGCAATGTCGGGCAGCACTCGCCTCCCTCTCCACACAGGCAAGAGAATCAGGGCCATTTTGATGCCAGTAACTGTTGGGTATAATTCTTAATTCTGCGAAGGAAAGCCACCCCAGGTAGATCAACTCCTAATGCACCAAACTCTTTCCTTTTCTAATCGCAGCATCAATGCCTACACTCATGATGATCAGAGAATATTAAGTTTATAGTTCTCAGAGATAAAGGCTCTTATTCAAAGGCTGTAGGTTTATACCTGAACTCCCTGACCTGAACTGAGGGCTGCTGTGTGACCCAGCATGCACACTGCACACAGGGGGCCTCTGCAGGGGGGTGGTTGTGGATGTGTCCAACCACCTGAAAACCATAGAACATTTCTCTTTTGTTGCATTCTGACCAGTTTATCCCAAGTTTTCTGAGGGATTTTTTCTGTTTAAATTAATTCATTTTCAAGACACACATAATTCGGGGAATCTTTTCACTTTTATCTCATGTTATTTGGTTGGTGATTAAAAAAAAATTAGCTGAGTCAACTGACATGCAGTTTTCCATATGAATGTGAGTGTTGTCTGTTAAAAAGAACCGTTTACAATACCAATATGCTTCTGCAGAGGAGTTAACATGCAGGTTTAATGTAATGATAAATGTATTTGTGGGGTTACGAGAGAAGTGGATAGAAACTCATGAGTGGGAGGTGAAACTGAATAATTAAGCCGCAAAATGCTTAATGGTACATTTTCAAATTCACTGACATGCAAAAAAAGGAAATTGCTCCTGTGAGTTGTGGACCAACAACATGATACACAGCCATTGTTCTGGAAGAATGCAGAAATTATTATTAATTTTAAATGAGACCTGTTATTCCAACAAATAACATAACATGAAGCAAATAAGAAAGAGATTACATAAAAACACAATTATTTCAGAATTAGGTGAGTTGAATGACAATGTTTTTTGAATAAGCAAACTGAGCTAGAGCTTCATAGTTTAATAGGTCGTACTTCAAAACCACTTATTTTTAGAAAATTGTATCTGTGTAAGCTAAAAATTTTAGTAACCTCCTGAAGTTCAGATTCCAGTGTTTACTTTGACTCTTGTCTGTGAAACTGGGAGGCTGCTGAACTGCAGGCACAAAGAAGCCTTCAATCCCTCAGCCTTCTTTCCATATTCAGGTCAGGAAGACACAGTATACCGTAGAAACTGAAAACCACTCATGGAAACATATATCTACACTAAAGTAGAATCTGTGGCAAAAATGAACTTTGGATGGCTCCCTACTCGCTGGCTACCATACAGAAAACTACATAGTCAGAGGCAGAGGTGAACTAATGACTTATAAAAGAAACAGAGAAACAGTCAGGTTTCATTGAAGGTGAGCCTAAGTAACTAAGACAGAAAATCAATAGGCTAGTTGGCTCTTCTCACTAATATATTTTTACAAGGTTAAAGATTACCCACCATCCTAATACATGTAATGAAGGATTTTTTTGGTTTAATCATTTTGCAATATTCAGGTTTGTCTTTTTGCGATTGTTGTGCTTTCCTTGCCTCTCCAGGTGAACACTACCTCACAGAGTATTTTATTGGCATTCCCAGAGAAAGTTCACATTAACTATTCAAAGAACTGAATGAACAGGCATAGCATAATCTGCTTTCTTGTCCACACACAGTAACACTTCAGATCATCCCTAGTTTAGTTCAGCTTGTCTTCACAAGTTCTGGGAATACCCACTGCTCTACACCCTGATTGGGATATCTGTCATTTCTGGGTATCACTTCAGTCAAGGACAAGCTAATAAAACTGCAATATTTTGGTGATATTTAACCTTCAGCTATTATTGATTACTCATAACGCAATGCCTAAGTAGTTTTTCATCTTTGTATCTCTATTAACTGTAACTGCTTCTTCCAAGTGCTGATCTGGTTATTATAACATCACTATTTCAGTGAGGTTACTGAAAAGCCTTTATTGAGAATATCATGCAAACTAATAAGAAAAAAACATCTGACTACCTTTAAAAGAGTGTAATAGTCTTCTGCACCCTGAAACTTTTGGCTACAGCTTTAAACTGACAGGACAACAGTCTGAATTGTTTAGTCTAATTGAAACAATTCGGAATCCTACGTACCCCACACGAATGTGAAGTCGCTTTGTCTCAGTACCACAGTGTCAGAAATAAGATACATATATTGTGACTACCATCTTAAATGGAAATAGGGAGGTCTAAGTATCACCAGTGTGACATGCTGCAGATCATAACGGAGGGGACAAGGAGTCAGCCAGGAAAGGCTCCCATGTGAAATGATGTACAAGGAAAACCAGCAGACAGAAATCTGAAAAGCTGAGTTAAAACCTCTATGAGTCTTGACAAGACTGAAGCCCAAAACAGATGTGTAAGTAAGGAGGACTGTACAGAATTCCATTAAGAGACTTTGATAGTTAATTGGATTATCATCTTTTTAAAAGGATGTTTCATGAGTAACTGTTGCCTGTAGTCCCTGACCATCCCTCCAGGTAAATCTCACCAGGTGAGGAAAACACTCAGTAGTTCCTGTTACTCTTACCCCAGTGTCTACAGGAAGAGTTTTTTACAGATCAGGATGTTGGGGAAGGCTCTGATGGTTGCTGCTGTTCTGTTCTAAAGGTTGGCACCAATAGCTGTATTTTAAATTCTTACTCCTTCAATGTATGGAAGGATGAATGTATGAATGTTACAAGGCTGGCATTTCCAGGTGAGGGTCCATATTACTGAAAAAACTATTAGTTAATTATTAGGATTAAGGATTCTGATATGATTGAGGAGTGTCATTTACCTGCGCTTTCTTCAACTTACCTTCAACTTTCCTGAGGAGACGGGAAGGGATCTTTTTTTTACATTCTCCATAAATATTTAAGAAGGCATTTGAGTGAATCAGTTAGTGAAGAAAAGTTAAAGTTGTTTTATTTCGCCTTTTAATTATTTCAAGAGGTATTTCAAATCACGAGTGCCACAAATCCAGCCAGCAGATCAGCCAGCAAGCACCACGCTGTGCAGATCTGAGTAAGAAATAGAAGTACTGGGTTTCTACTCTATCCTCAGGACCAGACCCAGGACTTGGAAAAGGTCAGTAGAGATTATCAGGAAATATGAAAGAATTCAAGGAGGTGGAGGGGTGGGGAATTTTGGAACTAGATGATCTTTCAGGTCCCTTCCAATCCTAAACCTTCTGTGATTCTATGATTATATATTAGTGAAGTCTAATATTTCAATTAAATAACATTTACCTTTCACAGTAAAAGACTGTAATGGAATGACTGAGACATATTTTTATAGTGTCATCACATTTGAAATAAAGACACATTGGAAAAGATCTAGTTTACTGAAGTCTATCTACGAAATAGCTCATTTGTGAACACATTGCAGAAGGCATGGACATTTCAGTCTGAAGATAGTTCAAAGTAAAATATCAAAAAAAATTTGAAAAGCAAGAGGAAAGGTTAGGAGTAAATGAGCAGATAAACTAAGGAGTGTGGTCTGGAGATATATACATGCTCTCATTAAGTAGACAAGGATTAGAACATCTGCTAGTCAGGTCAAAATAAATAATTTTAAATTTAAGCAATGACAAGGAATATTTAAGTTAAGCATTAGGGAAGATTATACAGTACAGCAGCTTTTATCTTGGGGAGAGTAGTGAAATCAT
Organism: Nicator chloris; assembly: GCA_013400495.1. Classification (NCBI taxonomy): domain Eukaryota; kingdom Metazoa; phylum Chordata; class Aves; order Passeriformes; family Pycnonotidae; genus Nicator; species Nicator chloris. Next base: position 32,553 of record WAAE01012747.1, read on the forward strand.
CACTGGAAGACAGAGCTATATTAGACACCTTTATATTCTGTCTACTCAGAGATAATCTGCCCTCGTGACAGCAACCTATTTGATTAAAAAGAGAATAATTATGACAAACAACCAATTAAAAAAAAAAAAAAGACAAAAATCCCAACATTTCATCCAAATTTCAGAGCTGGGCATCATCATCCTTGAAATCATCTGTGGGCATCAGCCTGGCAGGGTCACAGGGTCTCTCACCCCTGACAGGCCAGGTCTTGGCTTCAAGCCCTGGGAGACATTAGTTAACTTAGGGTGAGCTAGAATTTTCCTCCCAGGAGCCTTTGCAGTTATTATGTTAATGAACTCAAGTTCTGCTCCCCTGTTGGCTGTCAATGTTCCATATTTGGTGCTGTTTCTAGATCCCTCTACCCCCAAGCCTGTATATTGCCACTCACCCCTTATTTCTGGTCTTTGGAGCTCGCCCCCATACAGCATACAGCTTTTGTCCTGAGAGTTCTGTGTTCGGTTTCTGGGCATCGTCCCTATTTTATTTCTTCTTAAAGTGACTTTACTTTTCAGGCACTTTCTGTGCCACATTTACGCTGAAATCAGGGAACCCAAAAGACGTGTTGCAGTCACCCACAACTGTGACAACCATCCTCTGGCAGAGTGTTGAAATGTTGAGTTGAACTATTTATATGGTTTCCAGTTTAAAAAAAAAAAAAGTATTTGTAACATGAACAAGCCACAACAGTGATCCATCGTATCTAAATTCCTTCATGGAGACTCTGTAAGATCTAATCTCTGCCATATGGTGTTTTATCCATACAAAAAACTTGTCATTGTTCCTCTGCTCCTCATCTTCAAAGTTTTATTTCTTCAGTTCCTCTTGGACCCTCTGCCATCCCCAAGCAGGTCAATCCTGTGACTGTTTGTCTAGTGAGTTCAACAGGTGTAGAATTTCACCATGACTCATGAAAGGAGAGCATCACACACATATTCAGAGAAATCACAGCCACACTAAGACATTGTGATTTTTGAGAATAAATGGGTAACGGTATTTTTTTTTCTTCTCTGATTCTTTGTAGTTATGTTAGAAAACATGAAAGTTGTTAATGTTTGTGCAGCCCTGATGTCAGGCTGGACAAGCAGCTTTTGTGCCAGTGCACTTTAAGTTGTAGATGTCCCATCATATCGGAGGTCTTTATTCACCACCAGGTTCTACAGTGAACTGTATGTGCAATGTGACGTTGAAATGTCCATGAGGGTTTAAATGCAGCTGAAGGCTGCAGTCAATGATATGGGAAATTTTTTTCCAACATTATGGGATCTACAGTCCTAAAATAATGATATGTGTTACACGGAGAACTTGTGTGTTGAACAAAGAACTGCTACAGGGCGAGGTGGGGGAATCATCCCATGAGTTCAGCTCGCCTTGGGAGGTGTTCAGGTCTTCAGCAGAACCACCACTGCAGGAGCAGGACCATTCCTAATTCAGAGTCACAATTCACAGAATCACAGAATGTCCTTAGTTGGAAGGGACTCACAAGGATCATCAAACTTCTGCCCCTGCACAGGACCCCGTGCCTGAGCATTGTACAAACATTTCTTGAGCTCTGTCAGCCTTGGGGCTGTGGCCACTGCCCTGGGGAGCCTGTTCAGTGCTCGACCACCCTCTGGGTGAAGAACCTTTTTCTGATGTCCAAACTAAACCTCTGCTGATGCAGCCTCAGGCCATTCCCTCGGATCCTGTCACTGGTCACCACGGAGAGCAGTGTTTGTCTCTACAAGGAAGCTGCAGACTGTGATCAGGTCTCCCCGCAGTTCTCCTCCAGGCTGAACAGACTAAGCGCCCTCAGCTGCTCCTCACACGGCTTCCCCTCATGGCCCTTCACTATCCTCGTGGCCTCCTTTGGACAGGAGCTTTAGCTTTTTCTTATACTGTGGTGCCCAAAACTGCACAAAGGACTCAAGGTGTGTTATTTATTTATTGTTAACTCCTGGCCATGGCCAGGCAGGCAGAGCCCACTGCACGGCTGAGCACTCCTCTCACCCAGGGCAGCCCCTCAGAGACCGACCCCGGGCGCCACAGGCCCGGCCGCCATGTCCCCCTCCATCCCAGCAGCCCCCGCGCTGCTCAGCCCGTCATTCCCTTCGCCTTGCCCCGGGCCCCGCACTGCCATCGCTTCCCGGGGCCGTTACTCGGCGCCGTTTGGGGCCTCAGCAGCGCCCGCGCTGGCCCCGCCTGGGCGCGGCGCCGGGCCGGGCCGGGCCGGGCACGGCACACGGACACCGGGACGCGGACACGCACGGACACACCCCCCCCCGCCATACGGGCCTGCCTGAGGCCGCCGCGCGCCCCGACCAGCGCCGGTCAGGCCGCGCGATCTGATNGGCGCCGAGTGGAGCCCCCGGCGCTGCCTCCCCCTCCCGCCCAGGGCGGCCACACCCCCGGGCTCGGCTTGAACCGAGCGCCCCCGCCCCGCACACATACACCGCTCCTCCCCCGCCTGCGCCGGCACAGAGAAAGGGAAGGGAGGCGGTGCCGGGCCCGGGTCTCCCGCACCGCGCACAACATGGAGGAGCTGGTGGTGGAGGTGCGGGGCTCCAACGGGGCCTTCTACAAGGTACCGGGTGCTCGCGGCCGGGCCGGGCCCCAGGGGAGGGAGCGCGGACGGCAACGGGAGGAGGAGGCGGTGGCAGCTCCTCCTCCCCGCGCTGAGGGAGAGCGGAGGCCCTGGGGCAGGAAGGAGGAGGGAGAACCAGGCAGGGGTGGAGGCCGCGGCGGGTCCCTCGCGGTAGCCGCGGAGAGCGAGCCGGGGGCCGCCGGGGCTGAGGAGACTCGAGGCCCGGTGAGGAGGGAGAGCGAGGAGGCCTCGGGCCTTCCCCCTTTGTGGGAAGGGGCGCCCGGGGCCGCCTTGTCCCGGTNGGGCCGGGCCAGGCCAGGCACACGGACACCGGGACGCGGACACGCACGGACACACACCCCCCCCCCCGCCATACGGGCCTGCCTGAGGCCGCCGCGCGCCCCGACCAGCGCCGGTCAGGCCGCGCGATCTGATTGGCCAGCAGTGCCGGTCACTCAGGCGCGCGCCGCGACACCGTGCGACCCCATTAGCCACCAGGGCGGTCACTCCGGCGCGCGAAAGGCGGGGTGGAGGGGGAGGAGGCGGGACCTCGGCTCCGCAACTGCCGGGTTCGCGCGCGCGGGGCCGTTACAGAGGCGGCGGCGGGTGGGCGAGCGAGCGGCGCGCGCCGGCCCCGGGCCCGCTCCCGCCCCGNCGGGTCTCCCGCACCGCGCACAACATGGAGGAGCTGGTGGTGGAGGTGCGGGGCTCCAACGGGGCCTTCTACAAGGTACCGGGTGCTCGCGGCCGGGCCGGGCCCCAGGGGAGGGAGCGCGGACGGCAACGGGAGGAGGAGGCGGTGGCAGCTCCTCCTCCCCGCGCTGAGGGAGAGCGGAGGCCCTGGGGCAGGAAGGAGGAGGGAGAACCAGGCAGGGGTGGAGGCCGCGGCGGGTCCCTCGCGGTAGCCGCGGAGAGCGAGCCGGGGGCCGCCGGGGCTGAGGAGACTCGAGGCCCGGTGAGGAGGGAGAGCGAGGAGGCCTCGGGCCTTCCCCCTTTGTGGGAAGGGGCGCCCGGGGCCGCCTTGTCCCGGTGCTGAGCGAGGATCAGCGCTGGGATGGGGCATTAATTGCTAAATCCGCAGCTTTTGTCGCTGCTTAAGGAAAGTCTCTCTCGCCGTCCAGGTTTCCAGGAGAGCTGCACTGCATGAGCACGGCCTGCAAGGCGGGGTGGAGGGGGGCCCTCGTTAATACACATTCCTGATGAAATGCTGTGGTGGATTCTTGCTCCTCAAGCCATGGCAGGGGAAGCTGCCTAGTGATATTAAAGGCAGCATTGCTTGGCCAAGTATATTTGTGCTCAGTCTCTAGATGTATGTAGATATCAAATGTATTTTTAACTGAAATTACTTAGTGGCATTGCATGTTTGTTTCCAAGCCCTTGTGCTTAATAAAGCCATAACTGAGCCTTGAACATATGAGCACTGAATATGTTTTATTAATACCGTGTAGTATTGTGTGGCTTTGCCTGAGTTGGGTTCTATTAATCAGCTTATTAATAGGGTATAATTCATAGTTTTACAGAAAACAATATTCGGGTATGGTAGGTTTGGGCCTACTCTCATTGACCTGTTATCAACATACCGGGAACGGCCATGGGTCAGTTCCTGCAAGTCTCCCATGGTTTAAATGTTCCTAGGACTTTAAAAATTGGGCCTAGTTATTGTGCGACATCCAATATTTATGTTAGCAATGAAGGACCGGGTAGAGTTTCACACTCACATGTTCCTGAGGTAAGCCAGGTTGATATCCAAATGATACAGTTCCAGCACCTCCGAGTTTTTCTAAGAAAAAAAGACCTCTTAAAAGCATATTTTTAGAATATGTGTGCTGGTATCCTATTCTGAAAATATTTTTTTTCCACACCAAAAAAAAAAAAAGTATGTGACACAAATCACTGGTAAATAAGCATCCTGTGAGCTCACAGTGCTGTAGTCAAAGTTCTAGATCTGTGTATTGCTTCCTGGAATCATAATCTAGCGCTTTTAAAAATCAGTTTTACATTTTTAAAGGTACAGTGTTTGGTTAGAAAGAAGCAGAAGGAGTAAATACATTGCACAGTGGAACTTTTAATGAAGCTTTTATCGAATTAGAGTAGTTACACAATGATGTGAAAGAGATGATGGTAATAATGACATGGTACATTCTTTAGTGACAAATATTATCAAATAAACCAGGGAGAATTGAAAGCTTCTGAAACTTTTATTGTTTATGTTGAAGTTTGACACCATGGGGCCCTGTACCCCTTGTGTGTAGGTGAAAGCTTCATTTGAGCATATGTTCATGGAAGCTTATTCATGATTTAGTGTCCCCAGGTTCTAACACAGACATTGCCCCAAGCAGTATGGTTATGTTTGTCCTTTAACTTTCAGCAATTTTGACAGGAATTTTTTTGCTTCTTCATTATCACTAACCAAGAAGATTTGGTTAAATTGTCTAAAGGGAAAAATGGGCATACAGATTTATCTGTTTTCACTTGAATTACCTCTTTAGATGGAGCATCGCACTTAAGATAAATGCAACATACTTTTTTTTAAAAGAATAAAAAAGTGGGAATTGTTTTGCACCCTCATGCAATAATGTTCAGTATAAACCAGCAATTTTCCTCTAGTTTTCCCCTAATTTGAATTACTTTAATTCTAGTTACAGATTTTTCTTTCATCATAATGTCTGAGTATCACCCTGTTACAAAGTAACATATTTAATTTTTGTCTTGTGAGTTTTATGACTACCTTATAGATTGGCAATTCGGTTGTAAAAAATGAATGTTGACCCAGCATAACAAGAAGTGTGCAGTGATGTCGAGTGTGAATTTAGTTGCAGGACGGTTTTATTTTTTCAATTTAAAAGTTGCTTTAAGCAGCCTCCTGAGAAGTGATTTACAGCAGTAATGTTTCAAACAAACCTCTTTCAAAACAATTATTTTATTTAATCTCATGATTTACTGATAACTGATGAAGATTTCTTTGGTTTTGAATAATTCTGAGTTAATGAGACTATGTAATTTTTTTTGGAAAATACACCTCTCTTGATACAAAGACATGGAAGGGGGAGGAGTATGAGGCTGCTGGAGTCAGGATGGGATGAAGTGGCTCAAGTAGGCACCTAATTGTGGCTTCAGCTTTTCATATCCTCCTTGTAGGTCTTTCTGAGGACCTGAGCATTTTTGAGTGTACCCAGCAGCATCTGGATCTTGACAGTACAAAACTGCCCACCTAAGGCCTGCTAAAAGTAATTAACCAGTGTTTTCTGAGAAATATCCAGAGGACAAAACATAGGAGATGGTTTGAGGATGCCTTCGTAGCCAACTGTAAGATTTGAATTAAAATTCCATCCTGGTCAGGTGCACTGGAATACTGGAGTGTGTTGATGTGACTGCTGTAGTGCAGGCTAAATCTTTCTGAATGGAATTAAAATACTGCTTAGTGAATGCTTTGTACTTTCATGATTTTTTTTCCTCCTTGCCTAAGATGAATTATTCCATGGAAAGCACGGTGCAGTAAATGGGCATGATTCAGGGATAATTGACAATCTGGTACCTAGAGATGCTTAGTCATGACTTGCTATGTGGTTGGGCCCAGAATCCTTGGAAAGAAAATGTTAGATTTCCTTCCTTATTTTATGAAGACTGGTCCATCAAACCACCAGGACTGAATCCAAGGGGAGGAAACTGCCCTTTTGCAGCTCACAGCCAAGTCACTAAATCTTGAAGATGTGCAGGATTAGGACATATTTTCTCATATCTTTTCTTGTATAGGAGTAGTAAATTGGGTTTTGAAGTTCTTATCTCATTCACAGAGGACTAATAGACAGCCTTTGCCTAATCTTTCTGGGATTAGCCTTAGGTATTTCCCTCTAAAAGGGGACATGCTGGATGCCTTTCCAACATGGGATTGATTTTTCTTTTCCACTTTGGGAGTGATTCTCTCTTGTGTCCTCTGCTGAAGATGGAAAGCATCCTGTTTATGAGGCAGTCAGTTTTGGAATGATGTTTGTTGTTAACATCTATACATTGTCTGTAACCCAATTTTTGTCACTTCTTGCTCTATAACTTTGTGAAAATCTTCCACTTTTTATCCAAGTAGTTTCAGTGCCTTGCTGTTGTTTGCTTGGCTTTATAGATAACTTCATTGAAGCTACAACTGATAAAATAATTCATCTTTCTTACTACTTTATTACTCCAGGTCTCACTGCTAGCAGCTGTTTCTGTGGCCCTCTGTATCCATTTTTTTTTCTTTCACTGTTCCATACAGACACCTTCAGCCAGTATCTCCAGTCTCTTTGTACATTCACGAGCCTGTCTGCTCAGTCCTTCTGAGGATGACTGCCTGTACCCTTTTCCCTCGTCTGGTGACCATTTCTGTGACTATTTTTCTTTCCCTATTCTGTTCCTTTGTATGTCCAGCCTTTCTCAGACTTGATTATCCACCGAGTTCCCTTTTGACATTCTCCTTCCAACAGGTATGAAATGTTACAGAACTGTTAAACTAACAGTAGATGCACGTTTATTATCAACATAGCTTTTTTATGTTAAAAAGCCTATTTTCCCTACTTTCCCTTCTTACAGTTTATTATCCTCCTTTATTAAAATGGTTGACAATGCTCACATCTGATGATGTGAGCAGACTTTAAAAAAAGCATAATTTCATGGCAGCTGAAGCCTTTATTTTTTCCTTTGAAGTGACTGTCATTCCATTTAGCATAAAAATAAAAAATATGCTGGTGTTTCCAATAATTCTTACTTTTTTAACAAATATTTCTTAAAATTTAGACCACATATTCAGCATATAATCATTTTTGGAATGTGAATGCTTATGTGCTTGAGAAATGCTGTGCTATAAACTTTTTTACTTAATTATATCTGAAGCATGGAGAGAAATGAAATGGTTTATGTGATTCAGAGTCAAATTTAGTATAGAAAACATATCACATTTGATTTTTTTTCCACATTAGAGAAGAAGAATCAACCTTTGCCATTGTAAGATGTGCTTCTGTTCACAGACAGTTCTTTGTGTACTCTTTCTTGGTATTTCTGCTGCTAGCAATAGTGGTATCTCAGCTGCTTCAGTCTTTCACTGTCCTGTTACCTCATTTTGCTTCTGTCCAGTTTCACTTTATTTTTAAGGCATTTCATCTTTGTGTCCAAATTCATGAGAGCCACTGTCCTGCCCCTTCGTGGGGGTGCATTTTAAACTCACATATCTGCACCTTTGTTTGAATTTCCATGCCTACTTACGCTCTTGATCTAAAAAGGCTGAGGAATTATTATTGTATTTCTTGTGATAATTTGTGTGAGAACAGAGCCTCTTCTCTGCCTTTACTGACATCTGGGGCTGGCTTGTCCTGTCTGTGAATTTGGATTGTGGTGTTAAAGTCTTCATTTCTCTTTAGCATTGTGTGTAATTTCACAGGTTTAACAAATACAGGACTACCAAACAGTTTGGATAAGTATTAATTTTGGTTTAAAGCACATCACAACAGTTTTCCGAAGGCATTGCTGCTTAAATATTAGGGTTTTTTAGGAAAAACATGGAAATGTTTCAGATCTTTTCTGTTTGTACTTGGAAGTGTACAAATTGAAATATATAGTGCTGGAGAGTTCAAATACATTTTTGTACTATAGATCTATTTAAATATTTCTATTGGAGGAAAATTCACATAATGCTGTGGCCCAGACAAAGATAAACTGATGTGATAAGTATCTGACATTTTTCTGTGTCACAAGTAACTAAAAAACAAGGAAAACCCCATTTCTCTGGATAGATAGGATTAGACAACCAAATATTAAGAACTGTATTAACAGTCATTAATGTATTTTGCGTGGTTGTTTTTAAGTATAATAAATATCACAGAGAGGTATGTAAAAGTGTTTCATATATTGCATACTTGAAATTAGATACTTGGCAAGGCGTTGTTCACTTTGTAATTAATTAAAAATTTATTCGAATGAACTTTTGTAATTTTGTGAGACTATAAATTAAAAGACAAACCACAGTGTTATAACATCAATGTTTTTGGCCAGACTGAAGTGAAAACCAGGAATTCATCTGTTTCTGTGGTTGACTCTTCTGAACTTGGTATAAGCTAAAGAAATTCAGATTTGTCATTTTCTCCGGCAGTGTCTGTATTGATGCTGCCTGTGTTAACTCAGCAGTTTAACTTGTGTTCCTGCTTTGGGTTCCCTCCAGTTTCTGGAGTTTGTGGTTCCCTTCAGTTTCTGGGTTGTGACCAAAGGAGTGTGGAAGAACTGTTAAAGGAGAGCTGAAACAGGACAGTGTAGTTCATCCCTCTTTCAGCCTGCTGTGTCTCTCGAGTTTTACTGTTTCCAGATAACATAATTGCTAAACTGTTTGAAGGTCCAGGCTAGTCTTCAGCTTAACTTAGACTTATTATTTGTTGCACATCCTGGTTTACTTAGTAATGGTAGGTTTTAGCATTATTACCTTCAGTGAGGTGTATTTCTGTAGTCCCTAGGAGTCTGCTCAAGGTGGATTGGATGTTAGGAGCGCCCTTCCATCTCTCTGGATATGAGTTGTAGTCTTGCTCTTTGCTGCTGTGCTTGTGAATTTTTCTACCATTTTCTGGCATTTTTTCAGAATGCTGTTTAGGACACCTTTTGGTGTTTTCATCACCACAGAGGTAATGACTTTGCCCAAAGTATCTTTCATACAAGGAAAGGTGATTTTTTTGACATTTTATAAATATGTGAAAATGAAGTATCAACAGATTCTTTCTCAGGGCATGGTTTGTGTTACTCTTACCTGTTTTCCTGAAGGCTGTTAAGTCTTGCTGGTATAATTGCTGTTGAATTTGCGTTGTAAAATAATCTCTGCTTTTACATACTCAAGTATTACTATTAATCCTTGTCCAGTGTGTGGCACAAAGGAGCCATACCTAATACCTGGTGGTGATCATGGTGTTTTTCTGCTATTAAAGGCATCCATTTCAGCTGCATCTGTAAGAGTAGGTGCTTCTAAGTTGCACATTACAACCATTGGAAGAAATGTGGGTGAAGCCTTTGAAGGTGATGTGTGTAATGTTGTGAAATGAGTCAGGACTACCATTGTATTGTTTCAATGCATATCCAGTTCTGGAATCTTCTTACAGAATACACCACAATTTGAAACATAAGCTAAATGTTCAGTATCCATGATGATCAACTGAGACCTCTGTTGCCTCTATGTAAATACCATTTCTGTACTGCTGAGAACATCTTGAGATGTGATCTTAGGTCTTCTTTATACCATGTCATTGAAAAACATCAGCTGTGCTTGTAATCCCCTTTGAAGGAATATGGAATTTTGAAATTCATCATTATGCAAATACATTTGGAGACTTCTTTACGTCTCCTTGGCTTGCTGGCAATAATAAAGTCTTGTTCTTAGGAGTATTTAGAGGTGAGCAAGGTGCAAAATAATCTTTTGCTGTTGTCACTGTGGCTTTCCTTCGACTTCTGTTCACAGTGACATTGCTTATGTTTCAGTTATCAACTTGGGTGGTTTCTTCCTTGTACTGAATGAGTCTGAGTGATGACATTCATGTGCATGTACCACTTAATGTTAGTATAGCCCATTCTTGGAACTCTGTATTAGCTGTTGGGTGTTACTCTTCTTTGATACTAGGATACTGCTGCAACACAGGAAATGTTTTAGAATACTTTATAAATCAAAAATAGCAAAAGAATTTTTTAAAAACCATTTAGGTTCTGTATAAGAGAGACTCTTACCTTCTTGTGAGAAATAAGATCTCTTCTTGTCTTGGAAACCTGCAAGGGTAAGAATAATAAAATGTAGAATAATAAAATACTTCATTAACTAATTCTTCTACAGAAGTGATAGTTGCTGCTAAATTATTTCCAATTTACTGAGAATTTTTTATCTACTAAAGTGGATCTCCATTAATAGAACAAGTTTCTCTATTCTTCCTTGCTTATGGGCTTTTATCTACCTGCCTTGCAGTGGTACTATTCATGGACTAATATTAGTGGAATGCT